>CM062805.1:1309685350-1309948998 GCA_031772625.1 Pinus tabuliformis | reverse complement strand
TTCTTCTCCTGCACCACCATATGACTCACCAAGTCGGACTCCTCGACTAGTTCAATGATTCTTTCCACTAGCACCTTATCCAATCTTCGCAGAGCTTTGCTTTGTATTTTGGATTCAATTAGTAGGGTCGCTGCTTAACTAGCTTCGCATCCAGCTTCAAATTTATCTTCATCACTCCCAGGTCTTCTAGGATCCCTTTTAACTCTGTGATTTTTGTTGGGAATAAATCTCGATATTCTCGAAGGAACTCGACGACCTTTTCCACCGTGGCATCTTCCCAACTATCCCCAAGCGTTGTATACTTCGGCTCTTCTTCTGTTCCGATATTTAATTGTTTTCTTTTCAATGATGCCATGATGTCTGGATCTTCGATTTTGGGTTTGCACACCTCACGACTTCCCTCTGATTGTGGAATATTGATGTTTTGCGGGTCGTCCTCATAATATTCTACCTATACATTATAACATTCCAAGGCCTCGCTCAACTGTTGTGACAAGTCTGGCTGCCCGATTTCTTCTAGTTCTGGTGGAATTTTAAAAATGGTGGCCTTTACCATCTATAATGCATCATTCACGGTATTCATCCATTGGTATTCAAAGAGAAATGTCACCAGAAACCATTTGTGCAAGATATCTCATTCACTTGTGCCATGTCAGAGCTCTATTTCAATATACCAGTTCCTTAGGATGACATCCAAGGTATGATAGAATAAGTGCACCCACTTTGGTTGAGGGTCCTCACCATAAGCTTTGGTCCATCTGGTAAGGTGCATGTGCAGATCATCATATCCGTCGTACTTCTCCATTACTCGTAGTTGTGGCTTCCCAAATGTTATCTTCATCATCTGCCTTTGAAAGTTCCTTCATGGGTGCCGTACTATCTCGCAGGTATCATGTGTAGTGTCCATTTTAATGCATCAAACCATTGGTGTTCTGGTACTACGCTCTCGAACTTAGTGAGGAATTCATCTACTATTGTCAGCCCATCGTATATCGGCAGTTCGCGATCATGAGCTCGCATGCAATACAGGGATTTGGTCACCATATTGCAGTGGAGTGTGGTTACTCAGTTCAACCTGTTACACCACCGCTCGTCTTCTTCATCTGAATCGCTAGTGAAAAATTCTACATAGCCCCGTGATATTGTCCTCCGTTGGCTTGTCCCCTTGTGGCCTATATGAAACAATTTTGTAGATACAATCCAATTCATTGTCCCCTTCTTCATTGCACACTAGTTCTATGTAGCATGATCCTTCAGTCAGATCTAGTGGAATGATTATGCAGAGTGACTTCTTCTCAAATATCATCTTCCACTACTTTAAATCAGTAACCCCATTCATGTCGGTGGCCTATTCTATCCCTAACAACACAGGGCAAGGCCATTTTCATCCATGATCTCAATAGCTTCAAATTTCGTCCGAGTACTTGTGTCATCGATATCTATCATAATTCCTTGTAGCCTTCCCATGGGCAGGACCTTTTGCTAGTTTGCCATCCACAATTGGATAGGAGACCATTGTAATTTGGGCTTTCCCATATGCTCCCAGGTCTGTTTAAGAAATACATTTGTATATGAGCCCAGGTCCAGAATGACCTGATCCATCTCATAATCGCCAATCTACACCATTAAGTTCATTTCCTGCCCAGTCGATGACACATGCCTTCCCAATTTTCGAACAACGTGAGGTTCAATCCACCCAGCCCATCTATTTATCAATTCTTGGAGACCTTTAACTACCCTGTTGTCTTTTGAATCAATGACCAGAGAATCCATAGTATGAACATTTTTATGCCAATGTTTCAAATCCCAAATGGGATCCACCATCAGGACTTAAGAATGATGAAAAAAGAAGATCTGCTTAGAAAGAAATAAATAATAATGAGGATAAATTTAAGGAACAACACAACGTCGGCTGGAATATTTATTTATTAATTAATTTTATTAATTTAATTTTAATAAATTATGCATATTTTTATTTTTGTTGTTGATTTTTATATATTAATATTTATTGAAGACTTAATACATTAATTCATAACCTTATGATTAAATTAGTGTATTGTACTAATATTTAAAAAATTATTATTTAAATTTTATTTAGGAAATAAATAATAATATTTTTTTTTATATTAATTAATTTCAATATAAATTAATTAATATATTAAACTAATTCATATTAATAAATACACCTACACTTGTGCTGGTGCTCGAGTAGATGTAGATTTTCATGGGGTTGTGGTTGCTAAGATTTGGATCATTGTAAGTGAAACAATGGACAATTGTGCTTCCTTCTCCTTCTCTTGGAGCAGTTTCTCCAATTCTACTTCCATCTCCCCGATCTAGTTGTTCTACTCAATAACTATCCAGAATATATATTCTTCATGATTTTAAATCTCTCTAACTTCTTGAACCTACGGATCTTCTATGGCAGGAATTTTTAGTTGTTTCCTTAATGCTACTACATTAGAATCCTTTTTTTTCACCAACTCTTTTGTTGCCTTTACATCTTTGTGATTCTATCCCAATTCGATCACCAAGTCTTCTAGTGACTTGATCCTAGTATTCTTGGCTATGTATGAAATCCTTGCCAACTTTAGTTATGATTGTGTATTATTTAACGATAGCTACAATCTAGAATTAGATGTGGAAACATTTTTTATTGTAGAATATGTTGTGGATGAATTTCATGTATTTACCCAGCTTTTTACCTTCATTCATGTATCATTTTGCACCATTGTTGGTTAGTTTAAATTCTAAACCACATAGGTATACCTCTTATCATGGAATTATGAATCATTAATAAATGAATCATAGTCATATGGGATTTTTTCCTAAGTGGCTTGATAATTAAATTATTCTTGCAGATTTGGAGGAAGTATGATCAAGACCATGGTTCTCCAATGGTGACCATCCAGCTAGCAGAACCATCTTAAGACATTAGCTGCAATGGTGGATCAATATTCTAATCAATGCATTGTTATATTTATATTATGTTTCTCTTAAGAAACAACAATGTAATTTTAGGTAGACATTTTTCGTAATTCTAGGAGTTGTTAGTGTCATTGTATAATTAGAGCTATCAGTTTTTGGAAGATAGTAGTTAAGATCACAAGGAATTACATTAACTTCGAGTCTTTAAAATCATACATGTATTATCCTTTTCATTAATGAAATTTTGATCTTCTGGCCATTTCATGACTTCTTGATCTCACCAGAACCTTGATCAACAACTTGGGCCCACTCTCCTGACCAGTTGTTTTTGGATAGGTGTGTGCATAGGTTTAGTGCAGCTAATTTATTTATCAATGTGAATTATTATCAACATGTTCTTGTGAGTCTGCTTTGCTGTTACTCTTTTTTTTTGTGACAATCATTATTACAATTACTCTTATTTGTTGTTACAGTTATCTCTTGTTGTTACACTGTGTTAAGTTTATCGTTGAACGTTCAGTGCTAGGTAGGCAAAAAATGGCTTTCACATACTTTTCATGATAGCCTTCAAATAACTCATAGAGCCTTGGGTTGATAATTAATGTGTAATTGGGTGAATGACATGATTCATATTTGAACACCAACATTTTGGCATAATTGTTGAGGAGGTTGTTAAGGGCACAATAGTACAATCTGTATTCATCATAAGACTTATCTCTCATCCTAGCGAGAGAATTTTTCACCCTACTCTAGGTCCTAAGCATTAGATGGTTTTGTTGCTTTGATTGTCTTGTTTCCCTTTTCATAGGAGCCACTCTCTCATCCTAGGTTTTGTCACCCTGTTTCAGATCCTAAGCTTAATTTTGTGATTGATTCATTTTCTTTCGTTTGTTTCTCTTTAGGGGCCACCGTCTCATGCGAGGGACCAAATTTTGTACCCTTCTCTAGGTCCTTAGATTTTTATTTTCCTGAATCTTTTACTTTTATCTCCTAATTATATGAACAAAGGAAAAAATAAAAGTGGTAGAGGAAGACCCCTGAAAACAAGGGGGAGAGATCTAGGTAGAAATACCTACATATGAGTGATCGTTTCAAGAGCTGATTTAGGAGCATAATCGCGAGCTACTATTAGGGTTAGATCTCATACAGGATCTTGAAGGAAATCAATTTCACAACCAAAACCTTCCCCAATAATAGAAGTGCAATTCAGGGAAGAAGTAGCAAGTAGAGGATCTGAGGAACCACATATTACAAGTTCGAAGGAAGACGATTTGAGAGAAATATATGCACCATTTGATCAAGTGAGCATTGCTAAACAACATCAACCACCTATTATATAACAACTAGAGCCATAACATATTGAGATTCCAAGTGGGTATTGGTGGATATTGATGGATCCTGCAACCTCTTTGATCAAATTCTCAATTGGAGATATCAGAGGTGATGCACCTATGAAGCCTATTCCTATGACAAAATTACCTAATTTCCATGGTATTTCTTATGAGGATCTGGACAAATTCCTTTTTTAATTCGACATTTTTTTTCAAGGGTATGATTATATTTCTGATTCTTAAAAAGTGAAGATATTCCCTTTTACTTTGAAAGGCACACCTTTGAGATGGTTTAGGGGTTTAGGGGGGAAATCTATTGCTACATGGGATGATATGAAGGCAATTTTCCTTGAGAAATATCAAGACTACTACAAATCTCAATATGTGAATCAAGAAATCATTAAGATTATGTAGAAAGATGTTGAGAAGATGCAAGACTTTGTGGAGTGCTTTCAATATAGTTTGTAGAAATCTTGCCATCATGACGTGGATATGAATATTTCGAAAATAATCTTTCTCCCAGCACAAAGGGAGGAATGTTTTGAACTATTTAATGTGGTAGGGAAATGAGAAATATCACAAGATGAATTTGATTCCATCTATAAATTATGCATCGAGTGTCCATGAGGGGATTTGAGGCATAGGTAGGGGATCTGAACTCTCAAGGAATTCATCGATGGAGTTACAAAATGAGAGATTGGAAATTTTCTCGACAGTTTGAGAACTGATATCTTGAGCATACTTTCATCATAGCTAGACGTGTTAGAAGTGAAATAGAAGAATAGAAGGCTATGTCCATTTTCTGTCCTTAATGAAGGAAGAAAGATTGGCTTAAGGAGTACCCATTGAATTCCATCAAGACTTGTGTGATATGTGAAGATTGTCATTCCACTAGCACATCTCCATATTTTCTTGGGCTGAAGGAAATATTTCATGAAACAACTGAAGAAATGGATCAACTGTATTTTATGGGATCAAAGAAACCATGGTAACCAGAACCATAAAACATTAATCAAGGTATGCCTCAAGAAGCTTCTCAGTATTTTAATAATCTGAATTTTGGGCCTCCGTCTGTACCCTTTTCACCTTTATGGGCACAGTCTTATCAATATCAGATGCCTTGGTAACCATGGTACCCTTAATCTAGTACAAGGCCTTCATGGTCCTAGAATTGGTGTGAACATTCTCCTCCACCTTCAAGAAAATTCTCCCAACCTATGCCACAACAACAACTACAACTACCTTCTAATGCGTCCTCTAGTAATCCTCCTCTTCATCCACAACTACCTATTCAATCCAATCCAAATCAAAACAAATGAGAGGATCAGTAGATTGAGATACTCAACTTTCCTGAATATAGTATTTCCAACGTCAAATGTAAGGAATTGAATCTCCATTCCAATTTGGTGGTGAATTCTCGGACTTCACCAATAATTGTTGAACATAATGATGATGAAGTCTAGGAACCAGAACCTAGAGATTCTACTATAACAACTCGGGATGAGTCAATACAAATTCTTATGAAACAATGAACCCCTTCACAAACTATTGTTATAGAGAATGTCAGACTCTTCCAACTTTTCCTGAGAGATTATTAGGGAGAAAACCAAGTTCCCATCCTGAACTCGACATCTTAAGGGTGCTACAGAAGTTATTTGTCAAAATCCTATTACTTCAGGCTATGAAGGACATATCTATTTATGCCAAAACAATTAAAGCGTATTTCTCTAAGAAGCTTCTTAGGAAATCAAAGGATCCACTCGCTATTCACGTTATGGGGAAAATTATCAGATATAATGCTAGGGAAGCTTATACCTACTAAATACGGGGATCTGGGGAACCGAATTATGACAGTAAAAATTAATGGGGTTGATATCCCAAAAGTACTGGTAGATTTGGTGGCAACAATTAACATTGTAACCTTTGTAACTATGATTACCTTTAGTCTGTAGAGACTTAAACCAACTCCCACTCTCCTAGAATTGGCAGATCGGTCTACTATAAAACTGGTAGGGAAGCTGGAAGATATAACCATTTTGGTAGACTCATGGTAATACCATGTCAATATTTTAGTTTTACATACCCACTCCCCAGACTGTGGACAGCCTTTTATTTTAGGAAGACCTTGGCTTCTGATCGTGTATGCTTACATTGAGTGTCGATATTGAAATATGGTAATATCCAATGGGGAAGTTACAAAGAATATTATCCTCTATCCCCTGTTGAACCATGTTCATCAGATAAAACAAGATTTACCTTGATGCAAAAATCCCTACCTATGAAAGAGTTTGAATTTGGGAATGAAGAAGTTAGAGAGATCATTACAACCAATAAGGCCCTTTGTTTCAAGCATGAATCAGAGTATGATGCCATTAGCACCTTTCTTAGCAGCCCCAACTCTATTTTTGACCCAACTCGCTAGCTATTCGAATGTTTCATGAGTTGCGGCCTTCATAAGAATATGGAATCAGAAACATAAGTTGGAAATATTCTTGTAATTGTACCACCTCGCAACATTTTTGTAGAAATTGAACCAGGGAAAATATTGAATATTAATCATGTCCATTCTTCCTTCCAAACTCAAGAGTTACTGGAGCCCTTCGAGAACATAAATTTTCCTTTTGTTGGGAGTATACAAAAATGAAAGGAATCATTGCCAGTTTATGCACTCATCACATATACAACAAAGATTAATGTCTACCTATTAGGTAGCCACAAAGAAAAATGAATATTTCCTTAAAAAACATTGTCAAAGATGAATTTCAAAATCTATTAGTTGTGGGTTTCATTTATCTGATATCAGAAAGCCAATGCGTTTCCCTGGTGGTAATTGTTCCTAAGAAGAATGGAAAGTGGAGGATTTCTATGGATTACAAGGAATTAAATAAAGCCACTTTAAAATATCATCCCCCCTACCCTTTATTGACTAGGTCCTTGATACATTAGCTCGAAATAAGTTTTTACCCTTTTAGATGGATTCATTGGATACAACCATATAAAAATAGCTCTTGAGGGTCAGGATAATACCACCTTCACATGTGCTTTGGGGACCTTTACCTATCGATTGCTCCTATTTAGTCTTTGTAACACACACGCTACCTTCTAAAGGGAAATGCTAGGAATTGTTTTGATCTAATCAATGCTAGTGTTGAAATTTACATGGACGACTTCACCCCATATGGGGATTAATTTGAGGAAGGTCTAGAAAACATAGAGAAAGTACATTAAATATATATACAGACACATGCTTCTCTTAATATAGTAAAATTTCATATGATGATGGAGGAAGGAATAATGATGGGACACATGCTTTCTGCTACAAGAATCCGGGTTGATCTTGCAAAGGTAGAAGTGATAATGAATTTTCCTACACCTAAGACACTTACACATGCACATATATTTATTGGTTATGTTACCTATTATAGGAAATCTATAGAGAATTTTTTCTAATAAAGCATTCCCACTTTTTCAATTTTTACCTAAATATGTAGAGTTTGTGTGGACATATGAATGTGAAGTAGTCTTTAAAGAAATTAAAGAATTAGTTTGTAAAGCTCCATATTATGAGGCCCTCACTGGAACCTCCCATTTCATATATCTACATATGCTTCTCAAACAACAATAGGGTCATCCTAGTGAAATAGGAGGATAAGAAACTATATGTGATATAATACATTATAAAGAACTTGACTCTTGCTAAACTGAACTATACGGTAACTGAAAAAGAGTTATTGGATTTTATTTATGTTATTAATGAGTTTCCAAATAATATTACGAGGTATCCTACTTTCATGCAGACTGATCATACAAATATCAAGTATCTGATGAATAAACCAATAACCACATATCCAACATGCACAAAAAATTGCATTTCCATCATGTTCACAATACAATGTGTACACATTTGGTGAGCACCAGTATTGCAGCAATAATGTTGCAACTCTTGGGCTTCCTACTTTACTTTTATCAACCTGGTAGTTCATAACAAACTTGGAAGTGATAGTTTTGTATGCACAAGTACTAGTTCCTATTGCAGGTTGTCACTTGGTCTGCTGGTGCAAGATCACTAGGAGCTCAAGCCAACTTTTATGGATTCTAGAATAAGATTTACATCTGATGAAAGAAAGGAAATCTTACTCTACAGAGGCTACTCTACTTGCAGAAAGGAAAAACACTGAAATGTAAAGTAAACCTAGCAAACCCTACTTAACCAACTAATCCTACTTTAGCAGAAATAAAGATGAAAACCATGAAATGAATGCTTTTACCTACTCATGGAAGTAAACAACATCTACTCAAGCTATTTCTAGGAGAAAAGGAGAAAAAAGACATCTTTTCGGATTTTTATGTATTTTTGTGTGAAATTGACATGCATGTATTTTATTGTGTGTGAAAGTGGACGCGAATAGGTGGCAATGGAGGGTGGTTTGGGACTTGGGAGGATTTAGGATGGTGTGGATGGGTCCTATGAGGTCTCAGGTGGCCCTCTGGAGGCTTTTCCCACAATCGGCCTTCAAAAGGAAGCCTACATGAAAATCTACAAGAGGATGTAGGGGATCTACAGGAGGTCTACGAGGATGCTAAGAGTAGTTTTGAAGGCTTTGAAGGTGTGAGAGTTGGTGGAAAGGGTATCTAAGGGTTGGGATGATGTTAGGGTGCCTAGGGTCCACCAAGAATCATTAGGAGAGAGAAATACGATTGGATTTGCTTAAGTAAAGAGAGGAAAGTCCATCGAGAAATGCAGAAAACTATGGTAGATTTGAGGTGAACTTTGGTCGACCTCTGGGGAATAGAGCATGGAGAGAATGTGATGGATGATAGGATGACGTACCATGAGAACATATTTTCTAAAAAAGAACTGAAAATCAATCAAGGAGATCAAGTAAGCAAGGAAATTAAGTACATAAAAAAAAATAGAATTTTGAATGAAGCTAATCTAAATTTTGAGTTATGGAAAGAAATGTTGAAAAATGATATAATGAGCGAAATCATGGAAAGAGACTTATTTCAAAGATAGAAATGAGCATGGTGAAAGAGATATAAATCAAAGCATTAACCTTCTAACAAACTGCAACACTAGAAATCCTATGGAGAAGGAAAATCTTTGTTTTTGTGGTAGCAAGAGGGTCTTGGCCTCAGTTCATGGTCCCAAAGGGTGGAAAGAAGGCCAAGGCACTGTTGATGGCCTTTTGTATCTTCTTTCTATCATTTTTCAACCTTCCATAGGAAACACAAATGGAAACAACCTTCTAAATTAGCAAAGGCAACCTATTCTTAACCAAGAAAGAAATTCATCTTAGAGCAATTAATCCATAAAGTGAAACAAAACCTATAAATACAAACAAGAGGAGCTCGGCTGCTTGGATTGGGCCTTAAACAAAGACCTTCAACCCTCTGAGGTAACTCAGTGCTATCCCAAAAAGTATCTCATCTTTATTCTAAAAATAGTAATAGGGTTACATGAAATTGTCAACAAAAGTAAGTTCGAAGTTGTGCAGAGTAAAGATGCAACAGAAATTCAACAAAAATTTGAACCTACTGAGGCCCTAGTAATCTCTATTTACAGAACTAGAGCTCCCAACAACTTCCTTAAAAGTAGGGATACTTGGCTCACAAAACTTGAGATAAACATAAGTTATCCTCCACTTGCTCGGCTACCTCCTATTGCATTGATTTGGTTGTTTGTACTCTGCGCTGCATGAAGAAGAATTCTAGGTGGGGAGTAATAAATGAGGGGGATTCCCTCGTATAAATCCTCTCCTTTGTCCACCATGAATTATTGCTGCCAATTTTGCCTTGAATATTTTACTTTGTCTTCAAAATTCAACAAAAATCTGTATTAAAAACACATTAGACCCCATGGCATCATAACTAACCCAACTTACTCCATAAGAATAAATATAATCAGAGTACATGTAATAAGCTAAGAGAATGGTTGATTTAATTATGTTAGGAGGAAAAATGAGCCCATATAATTACCCATTGATGGGGCTCATCATCACCCCCTACTGAAGTTGTTGCTCATCCCCTGAGAAACTTAGTCCATCTCCTCATCTTTGATGACCCTAGTGGCCTCCCTAACATCCCATGCTTCTAATGTCATCTCCTCTTATTTTTCATGGAATCCTATCTTTCTATATACCTCTTTGCAATGATGTTGCTCTTATTTGTCTGCTCTTCCTTCTAGCATTCCGAGTGGTAGTGAGGGACTCAATTTGAGGCCAATCTAATTGACCTTCAGATTCTACATGTACCGCTAGTATAATGGCACTCTCGTTAATTACTCTTTCATCCTTGTTGGTGAGTGATACTCCCTGATCTACAAATTGTGTGGTAAGGTGTTCCACCTCCTCATACGACCATGAATATAGTCATCTCCAAGTAATCTTTCCATATCCTCAAAATGTGCAATGACTTGATCCTAATCATTGATATATTTAGGGGCAATTTGGGGATTATTTGCAAGTAGGTTTTGTGTGCTGATGAGTGCCATGGAACCTGATGGCTCAACTCTAATCATTAAGGGCTCATTCTGCTCTTTTATCATCAAATTTATTATTTCTTCTACCCTTAACTCTTCATGATTCATCCATGAGGCCATGGAAATTAGTTGCAAGTCCCCTAGCCTAGCATTGGGGTCCCACACATTCTTCTTTGTGAGGGCCATGTTAGGTAGATAGAATTCTGTTATTTTTGCCTTGTATTTTGATGAGCTTTGGTCACACATGTCCATAAACTGTTTGTAATCTTGAAAAGACATTGTGCCGCTCTATGCCAAAGTATTTATCTGAAACTATAGCCATTGGTCCTTGAGGTATAATCCATAGGATTTTGCTAGTATTTTACATTTCAGTGCCTCCATGGAACAACTGGCCATGCATATGAGTTGTGTCTCCTTCTCTTGCATATGTTTTCTTAGCAATGCATTTTCTATTTCAAGGTGGCTTCTTGTGATTGCTTCTCTATGTATTACAACACTTAACTCCTTGCTCATATCTCTAAGCTTGTTCTCCATGTGGCCAATATCCTCAACTCCCTTGGATTTAGCTATTTGCATCCAATTGTGGGTCCTTATTCTTCCTTTCTCCAACTCAATGAATAGTGGATTTGCAAACGTTTGTGGAATTATCCTTTCTCCTTCAAGGAGGTTGTAATAGGAGGCAAGGTTGGGCTGGGGATTAGGTTATTATGGCTTTGTAGCTTCCTCCTTCCCCTTTGGCTATCCTTCTACCCCTTTTTCAATTTTTTTGATCTCCTCTAGCTTTGACAGAGTCTCCTGTAGAACAGTTTGTGCCTCCTGTAGAACTATTTTTGAGTCCTATAGTTTCACTTTTTCCTTCTAGGTGGAAGATCTAGGTGTCCCACTTTCATGTGTGATAGGGGTTTTAGAGGGAGATTATTCCCCTTTGACAATGGATGAATCTTTAATTGTAATGGGCACTGTTGAAGATGGCTGGCATTTTCCTGTTTTTATCCTTGTGCTTTTCCTTGCCTTGAAATAAATGGAGGCCTACCTTTTTCTCTTCTCTTTTAGTTTAATTAGTGTGCTCAAGGCAATGAGGGAAACTTCTGCCACTCTTTCGAAGGTTTGAGGAGACACTTTTATCTTTCCTGCTTCTTTCCCTCCTTCTGTCTTTTCTTCTATCTCTGTTTGCTCTGTTTTTTCCTTTTCTATCTCTTCATCCTTCTCCTCTTCTATCTTAGTTTCTCCCCCCTCCTTCTCTTGTCCTGTTGAGTCATTAGTTGCTTCACCTTCTCCCACTTTCTGCTCTTATTCCTCACTATCGGAAGGATTGATATCATAGGTGAGAGCCTCTATGTCAGCTTCCGTTGTCATGTTTCTGAAGAGTTCCCCTGCTATAGGGAGTGTGAATGTATGAAAGGCCTCTTCCACCAAAATTTTGATTGGCCCATGGTGAGCCATCTGATCTAGACTCCCTGCCTTAAACTTAATGCTGGAGTCTATGAGGGATTGCAGGAGGAAATAGGGGATGTTGAGTTTCTGGTGTGTTGGAGTGTCCATGTCATATCTCAGCTCAAGAAGGATTCTAAAATGGTAGCCATAGAATATGCTATACCTCCCCTTATAGGAAACATATTTGATGATTTGGTAACTGACGTGATCCCAATGGTGGGGTATGCTTGTCCTTCTAATGCCATCTTTATCTTCTACAGGATGTTCATTGTTTTGGAAGAAATTTTTCTTGGTAGTCTATCCAATTGGATTTTCATCTTTTCTCCAAGGCAATCTAAGAGGAAGGGTGGTAACCCTACTGATAAATTCTGGGGTGATTTCCATGGAAATAATTCTAAAAGTAATAATGGCATGGGTCCTTGAGTGAGGGACTAAATAAAGGGCAAATTCTTGAGAAACTTCTTCATCAAACCCTCAGAATTTCTCAAAAAATGACATCCAATTTGCCCTGGTGAATATGGCCACTACTTGCAGATGTTCATGGAGCTTGTTTGAATTAGTGGGCTCCTTCCTCATGAATCCTCCTTTCATTGAGTTTATACCCCTGTTGAACCCAAAATGTAGAGATGGAGGCAAGAATTTTGAAGAAAACAGGAAAACAAAGGAAAACTATGTTTTTGAAAAATAGGCAGAATTTTCTTATGTAATTCCTCTTCTTCTATGGACTCAATCCCTCTTTAAAATGATATCATTCCTTGCACATATTGATAATCAAGGTGGTTATGCGTGAAACCTACCTCCTCAAGCTAGCAATCAAGCAAAAATCTTGTGTTTTCTCCTTAAAAACATCTCATTGCCCCTCCTGTAGAACTACCTATAGGTGGTCCTTTAAAATCTGTAAGTGCTCCTATAGAATGTTGATAATAGGAGGATGGATGAAAGTGATGGAGAACGATGATTTCGAGGCTATGGTGGTGAAAAAGAGCTTGCTGCAACTAAGTGGACGAGGATACAATGAAATAAAATGTGGTGAAAGAGTTTCGAGGAGTACTTATTTCTTCTTTTAGATATTTCCAGTGATGGGGTGAGCTAGTAAAAGTGTGCATTTCCATATTTGGACCATTGGTCCCCACCTTTCTTGTCATCGTGGTTTCTTCCCACAATCATCTCTCATCATTGCATCAGAGTTTGCAAACACTCCACTACCTATCCTTGGGATCTTTCTCTGAGTTTACCATGCGCACATGTGGTGACATCTTCGGATGAGTACAGTCAACTCGATGAGCGTGGCCAATTAACTCACGAACTTTTCTCGTTCAACCCCAACCATCTCATTCACTTATTCATATATTTCAATCACACAAATCCAACATAGGGGCAGGTTAGTCACTTACCTGTGAGTCAAATGGATGTGTTGTGAAGTATTTTGGCTCCTTTTACTGCTGCATACTTATATTTCCTTTGTTGCATGCTCTCTGCTTTCTATTGTGTGGTTGTTTGTCTTGTGTAGGTATCCTCTAGCTAGGTCTAGGCCACATATGTCTCCTTCAATCCTCATGGTTGCACTTCTTTTTCTGTTGTGGCTTGATTTTAATGGGATCAGTTGCTAGAGGAATTCCTGCAGGAGCTCCTATAACTACTTCTCCCTTTAAAATTTTAGCTGATTTGTTGTGCGAGGAACTGTGAGAATGATGTCAGGGATGTTGATGGAGATAGAGAGGTACTTGGTAAGCTACATGTGATATCTTAGGTTCTGCTTCCTTCATTTTTTTTTGTTTTTTTCTAAAAACTGGTTTTCTGTGTTTTCTTGTGACAGGAAGGGGAAAAAAATTGATGATGATGATATGATGTAGGTGTGGAATGGATGGCAAGGAGGGTTGATAGTTGTATAATGGCTTACATGTTCCTCATAAAGCTTCCCAACCCGTCAATCTGCTTTTTGGAACCATTTATGGCTCTCTATGATTCCTACAGAAGCCTCTTGTATAAAACACAAGGCCTCCTGTAGAACACACAGTTTCCAGAAAAAACATAGTGGGGTGGAAGAAATGTTAGAAATGATGGAGAATAGTGTGGAGAAGATGAAATATTCTTTGTGGCATCTTCTCTTGCTCCCTATGGTCCTCCTGCAACCCGCAATGCACATTAAAATTCAGTTTTCTTTTTCTCTTTTTTCTCTCTTTTTTTGAAAACAACTAGGGTGCCTCAAGGAGGTTTTCACCCTAAGTGCCTACCCTCGGTCCCTCCAAGGGAGGTTTTCACCCAGGGATCTTATTCTCTTTTTCTTTGATCTTTTTTAAACTATGTAAACTTTGAAACGAGAACTATAAACTCAAAACACGAACTTTGGCCCAAAACCCCCGAAAAACATCAAAAACAGTGCCAAAAATGAAAATTGTGTATACTAGAATGATGATTTTTTTTAGGGGTCAATTTTGAACATTTTTTAAAAATGGCAGTGACTACGAGATTTAATATGAAATTTTCATGCAAAATATAGCTTCAAAACAAAAGTGATGATACTGGAATAATGATTTTTTTTTAGGGTCAATTTTCAATCTTTTAAAAAAATGCTAGTAAAACCAAATTTTTATGTGTTAAACAAAGTTGTTTAGGAGGAAAAAAACACATTAGTGTTTTTGGTAGAATATCATTTTTATTTCCTAAGTATGAATTCAACATGTTTTCAACCATAACATGCTAGATACAAAGAAAATTGAAAATTTTTCAACTATAAAATTAAAAAACCGTGACATTATGAACAAATTACATCACTAAATGAATTCAAAAGTCATTATTTGTATATTGAAGAAAACATACATTATATCTCTAGTTTAATATTGAATTGTAGATATTTTAAACAATAACAATTATCATAATTAAGACATATAATCCAACAACATAAAAATGCCTCATAACTTCTCATTTAACACCATATGGAAATCATTAATTTTATTTGAAGATACGATGCATACATCAGTTATATAAATTGTCTTAAACAATTATTCAAAATCACTCATATTTTCTTGCACACCATCAAAATTCACATGTTCAGATGAGTGAATGGATGCTGACGAAGATGTTCCATATTCTTCTCTTTCATCAACTAGTGCCCCATCTGAGTCCACATACATGCCCAACATTTTAGGTTTCAAAATTCTTCTAGATCTATGACTGGTTTCAATAGACTCCCATTTCAACATTGTTCCTTCTAGTAACAACCTTTTCAGAATCTCTATCATCTTGAAGTGAAGAGTTCCTCTCTTTGTCAAATTGAAGCCATAAACAAGTATGTCAACATCCTCCAATTTTAATATGTCTGTGCGGCAGTGATTTATATTTGTAACCTTTCTTTTTCTCTTTCTGTCATTTTTTTTGTCAACTACCATCCCTTGCTTATACAAACCATTGAATGGGTGTGTATTGTGGCATACCAGTGTACTTCAACACTTGTAACATCCTCAATTTCTATAAATACCTTTATAACTTTAGCAACCCAGAATGGATAGCCATTGGGATCTCCATCTCCTAGCACTGCAATCATGCAACCCTCCTTAATATCCCGTACTGAACCCCTATAAAGGTCTTCCATGGCTTCATTTTGTGCATGAGACCTTCTGGAACCAATATACATCTCTCTTTCCTCTGCCTGTGAAGAATTAATAATACCTTGAGATTGTTGTTGTTCAACAATGTTTATTTCCTCATGTTCATTCGATAAATTTTGTGGCCAAATAAATGGATTTTTCAAATGTATATCTTAATTTGCTGTTGTTGAAATGATATCACTTTTATTATTGAAAAATGACTCCCACCAAACTAAATCAACAATGTCAAAGTACTGATATGTATATCTAATGCATTTTTTAATTTCTTCTAGGCACTTAGAATAATTTATATTTCTATTTTGTTTGCGTGCATTCTGAACTTCACCAACTGATTGTAATAACAATATTTTGATGCAAATATTGGATGATCTAGAATGAACTTCAAAAATTTCAAACCTGATGATGGTGCCCATTCTGTAGTAGTTGAATACTTCTTGCCCCATATTACTATTTTCCCATCAATTTTTTTGATACGAAATTGATGTTGGAAGCTAATGTCATTAAGTTTTTCAATGCATTTCCCCTCACCATATGATCCCAGAATAAAGCTTCGTGTGTCAACAGTTTCTTCCAACACATCAAAAGTAGGATTTGGCATGTATGATTTCTTAAGACATTCAATAGTGATGGCAAGCTCCCAACTTGCTTCCTCCTAAATATGACTGAAAAAAGACTAAACATCTGATCAATACGGTCATGAGTGTGCCCAACAAGAAGGAAACCAACCTTTACCTTTTGAAAAATTCTCAATTCAACAAGCATGTTTAGATATCCAAAAACAACCTGATTTTTGTTTTCACGGCAAGTGTTGTCCAATTGTAGATACAAAACTTCAGGAAGATTACCAGAACAATGAGAAATCACATCATGAATTATGGTTATGGTCAGATTTGCATCATTATGAATATTTGGAGTTGTGATGTACAGCCTTGGCAACATTTTTCCATTGAAGACCATACAACCGACCAGGTGAAACTAAATAAAATTTTCCTTCTGTAAATTTTTTGGGTGTGCGAACAAAATGTGGTAAAAGTTTTTTCTTCTGTTCCATACCATCAATTATCAAACCCAAATATTTATTTTGATTATCATAACACTTCTTTCGATGGTTGTACAACTTCTTTGTTTTGTTTGTTTGTTGTTCGCGATGCTCCTTAAGTTCTTTGACAATTAAATCTACACAACATAAAAGAAATTCATTAAGAAATATGTTTTTATAGTTGATGACTATACAATTTTAAAAGTTAAAGTTATGAATGCTTACCTCTTTCTGATGCTTCACATTTGTCCCTTTTTTATTTAAGAGAAGCACATGTACTACAAATCCCCATCGCTGTCTTCTTAGGAATACGGACATTGTTGAATTCTTTCTTCCATAGTTTCACAAAATATTAATATGTAATAAACCGGCCATGTCCCTCAGCAGCTTCTGCATATTCTTTGTATAAGTTGTAGATTTCTCATCTGGAAAAATTATCTGGAATATGTATTGTATCTCTATTTGGCATGCACTCTCCATGCTTTGAAAGGAAATCTTTCATCCATGACATTGCAGTATTTGATAACGGCCCAAACTATATTTTATGACATACTTCTGAATAAAATGTGGGATCCTTTTCCAAATTTTCTTGATTTCTTGAGAGATGAAAATTCCTAATTGAATGAAACATTTTGAAAGCTTTTCTATAGATAAATAGACTCTTAATATGATAATCATAACCTGACAATTTAGATTGCATGCACCCAACTAAATATGAATTTTGCATGCTTTTATTCATTGACAAATATCGCTTCCTTCTTTCTAATGGAAATTTGAAATCAATATGTTTCAAGCAATCTTTTTGGAAACTTTCACTTCTTCTCATCAAATATTCTACTCTACCCCTTGTATAACTAGAACAACTTGCATTGATAAAAAATGGTCTACTCCTACTCCTTGATACAATATTTCTTGGCAACATCTCCATCATTGAATCATCATTTGTATAAGGATTTTCATCATCATTAAGAGGAACGTTATGCACAGTATGATCAACTCTGCTTTTCACATATTGGCTTGCAGGATATTCTTTGTCTTCCCCTTCTTCAGTGCTACTGTCATAGTCCTTAGAATTCAGACTGAATGGAAAATTTGACTCAATGTTTAATGGATATTCTTCCTCATGTGCATTGTAAGTGCTACTCTCATAGTCCATAGAATTAGGACTACGTTGAAAATGTGACCATTTACTTATTGAAAATGCTACATCCTCTCCTTTGTCAGTGCTCGCTTTATACTCATTAGAATTAGGACTAAGTGCATCATCTTGTCCTTCATCACTGTTGCTCTCATAGTCCTTAGAATTAGGACTAAGAGGACACTGTGACACTCCATTCTATTGAAATTCATCATCACGCTCTTCATGACTGTTGCTCTCATAGTCCTTAGAATTAGGACTAAGTGGACACTTTGACACTCCATTATTTTGAAATTTCTTATCACGCTCTTCATCGCTACTACTCTCATAGTCCTTCAAATTAGGACTAAGTGGACACCGTGACACTCCATTCTTTTGAAACTCAGCATCATGCTCTTTAAAACTACTTCTCTCATAGTCCTCAAAATTTGGACTAAGTGGACACTGTGACACTCCATTCTTTTGAACTTCACCATCATGCTCTTCAAAATTGCTACTCTCATAGTCCTCAGAATTAGGACTAAGTGGACATCGTGACACTCCATTCTTTTGAGCTTCACCATCATGCTCTTCATCATTGTTGCTTTCATAGTCCTTACATTTAGGAATAAGTGCAATCTATGACTCTATATTTGTTTGAAATTCTCCATCCCCTATTTCATCAGTGCTGCTCCCATAGTCCTTAGAATCAGGACTAAGTGGAGAAATTGACTTTTTACTCATAGTGGAAGAATTCCCGCTATATTCATGAATATGAATAGAGTTGTTACACAATGAAGATGTTGATGGTGTATAAATCGAAACTTCACTATCAGAACAATCCATTCCTTTCAAATAGAAGACGTTGAATGATACAAATGGAGAGTCTCCTAAAGATATTATATAACTTAAAGAATGAAATTTTCCCTCAAAAAGGTTTGTTAGATTTATTTACCTTCATTGTTTTATTCTACAATTTATTGAAAAATGTAAACTAATTTTTTCTATGAAATAAATCATTAAAATTAAAATTGTAAACTACAACTTCTACATTAATTATTTTAATAGTTAAAGTATATAATATTTGCTAAGCAATTGATTTTTTTTTTATAATATATTCTAAAATAAATTAATCCCACATTCAACCCATTGTAAAACAATTCTACAATATTCACTTTATAATATTTTAAAACAAATTATCCCACATTAACGATACGGTAAAACATCTTCGTAATTTCACTTATATATTAAATTTTATTATCACTGTTACTCACATCACATCCAGGTTTTCTGAAGTTTGTTGAAAGGCTCGTGAATTTGTGGAGCAACTACATTGCTATCAACAACATATTCAACGAAGAATTCTCACAATTGAAAGGTAAGTTAATTTTTTTCCTTGAAAATTTTCATATTAAATTACTTTAATGAAGAAGATGTTTTTTTTAAATTAATAATTTTTCTAAGCGAAAATAACAATTACGTCCGTCGTAAGCATGGTGGGCCCGATCAAACTCAATCACCCAATAGCTGTGGTTGGGAAAATGTGGTGTCGTGGGGTGGCCAGGGAGGTTGGGCGACCGGGTGGGGTGTGAGGGCGTGGAGGCTGGTAGGGGGTGTGGGGTCGGCCCAGTGGCTCGCCCGCCTGTCGTAGGGGTTGGTCGATTTTGAGAATCGCCCAACCCCTATGGTGGGTGGGTGAGTTGTCGGGCTAGGTGCCGCAGCCTGACTCACCCCCTACCACACCCCCCTTGCAGACACCCTCACACCCTTCACCCACAACCCGTGCCCCTGACCCCTTAACCCACCCTCAACATTCCACCCCCTCAATGCCACCCTCATCCCCTACAACCAACCCCTTAGACCCCTCACGCCCACATTCCCACATGACTCACCAACCCTCCCATCCCCACCTGCACCTGCCCCCCTTCCACCTCCACGCACCCATGCCGCCCCTATCCCCTCACCCACTCGCTCCCTCCCTCATGCTCATCCCCCCACACCCATCCGACCGCACCCCACATCGACCCCCTCACCCATGCCCCCTAACCCGCACGCCCTCCCCCTCACCTCACCCGCCCTTCTCCCCACGCGCCCCCACTTAACCCACCCTCCACACCCACGCACTCCCCCTAACCCACCCTTCCCACCTACATGCCCTCCCCCTAACCCACCCTTCCCATGCCCTCCCCCTAACCCACTGTCACCACCTCGTCACCTCCTCCCCCTCTCTCACCCTCCCCATGCCCTTCTCCCCACCCACGCACCCTCCCCCTAAGCTACCCACCCCACCCCCTTCTCCACATGCGCTTCCCACCCACGTGCCCTCCCTCTAACCCACCCTCCCCACACCTACACTCTCCTCCCCCTCACACCTGCCCTCCAACTCACCCAGCCTCTCCCCCCGCACCCTCCTTCTCACCCACTCCACCCATGCCTTCCCCATCACCCATGTTCTCCCTGACCGTGACTACCCCCGTTTCCCTTACCCACGCTCAGCCACAGCCTCCCTTGCCCATGCCACACCCTCGCCTAGGCTTGCCCCTCTGCCCGACAGGTGGCTGAGCGATTCCCAGAATCACCCGGCCACCAGTCGGCTGGGGGGGCACGCCGCTGGGGTGGTGCCAGCGTCCAGTTGTGCAGGCGGGCAGGCCTGGGCGAGGGTGGGGCATGGGCGGGGGGGAGGGAGGGTGGGCGAGGGCGGGGTGCGTGGCCGAGGGCGGAGGTGATGTGGAGGGCGTGGGTGGAGGTGAGGAGGGGGGCGTGGGTGGAGGTGAGGGGGAAGGCACAGAGGGAGTGGGCGAGGGTGGAGGTGAAGGGGAGGGTGAGGGCGGAGTGGGTCAGGGGGAGGGCATGGTGGGGGTGTGGGGGGAGAGGTCATGGGTGGAGTGTGGGGGGGATGGGCCTGGGGCGGTGGGCAAGAGCGGAGGTGACGGGGAGAGAGTGGAGGGGAGGACAGAGGGAGGATGGGTGAGGGGGAGGGAGAACATGAGGGGGTGGGGAGCATGGGCATGTGGGTGTGGTGGTTGAGAGGGTGGGTTAGGGGTAGGGCGTGTGGGTGAGGGTGCAGGGGCAGACGTGGGGAGGGGAGGAGAGGATGGGTGAAGGGGTGGAGGGTAATGGGGAGGCATAGAAGTGGAGGGCGAGGGCAGGTGGAAGGTTGCGCATGGAGGGGGAGGCCATGGGCGGGGCTATGTGAGGTGGGTAGGAGTGCACTGGAGTGCCTAGTGTGTGAGGGGGTGTGGGAGCAGTTAGGTAGGTGAGGGTGTGAGGGAAGACGGTTGGCGTGGGCGCGTGGGGGTGGAGGGGGCTAGGTGCGGGTGTTGATCAGGAGGTTGGCGGGTTAAGGGGCAGGGTGCTGGTGAGGATGGGGAGGTTGGGGGCTGCACCCCCCGGCATGGTCACCCCCACCCACCAATCACCAGCCCACACCCACACACCACTCTTGCCCACACCCACCCAGCTCGCCCACCAACCCCGCCCAGCTACCCACCCCACCCCGCCGTCCATCACCCGACCTCCCGCCCACCCACCAACCCACCCGCCTACCTGTTAGGGGTGGTTGGGTGATTCTGATTATAGAAATAAAATATTTATGATATATTTTCATTGTTAATTTAAGTTAATATGTTTTTGTTATTTACTGATTTATGTGTTTCTATTTTTCAAGAAAATGGCATCAAAGAAACTTTATGTGAATATTTTTGGACCAAAGACTCTTGAAGGTGCATCTTCAGGAAACATAGGTGAACGAACTCCACCTGAGCTCATAGCTACAAATATTGCAAGTGCCTCAAGTTATAAGAAGATGATTTCAAAGTATAAGAATTCAAAAGAGGTGAAATTTCCATCAAGAATCTGGTATGTCAAAGAAAGAGAAACCACAAATGTGAATATATATATATATATATATATATATTGATATACCGAATGATAATGTAATTTTTTAGGTGATAGGAAGAGTCATAGATATGTGTTCGGTACTGGACACTGAAGTTGTTTACGTACTTACAAAGGCTCTGAAGTCACATGAAAGGATTAAATACCAACTATCATATTCATTGTATGACACGAGAAAGGTATCTACAAAGTTGTGTAAACAAATAATAAATGAGATGACACAAAACATCGTAACTATTGTTACTAATATTTGTATTTTGTGTTCTTGAAAGTGTCTTGCTATATTTTTTTAACGTTGCTTTTATTGACATATCATATTTTGTTTGGCAGAATTTTGTTGAAAGTTGTTCAATTAGGTTGGGAGGCATTCATTTCATAGAGCATGATATCATGAAAGTTGTCACCAATTTTGACTCAGTGTTAGAAGAAGATATGGAAAACAAGCAAATTGTAGTAATTGATGATGCTACAAAACTACATACAAAGAATCTGAAAAAATGTTCTCTAGATGATAAATCTAGCAAGGGTAAACAAGTTACTTTTGGGGACGATGAAGTTGAAACTAATAGTGAAGCATATGTTGCCATTACTAAAGATGACATTGGAATTGAGAAGAGCCCTAAAAGACCAAAAGTAACAGTGCCCCAGAATAAATCTGTTGAGAAAGTTATGACGAAGAAAAGTAAAGTTGAAGATTTTGAGGTAGTCATTACCAGCAGTCAAGAACCTAGTGAAACTTCAAAAGAAAGCAGAGAAATCATTACACCAGGAGCTGATTTAGATGATGGAATTATCAAAACAAAACAAAATGCCATTCGAAAAAATTTGACAAAGAGAAACTTAATTGATGGTGGTCATACATCTCAGCTTAATGTCAGACAAACCTATAAGGAAAGTGAAGGACAATGTCAAAATCAAGTCAGAAAGCCACATCATGTGCATGTTCACAACTTGAAGACATTGATGATGTACAATCCATATGCTCATGTGGTTATTTATGTGCTTCTTGTTGATCCACTTCAAGTTCCCAATAAAGAAGCATTTGATAAGTCAAAATGTTTTGAATACAATTATTATGTGCTTGGCAGGAACCATTCTGTAGAATCTCAAAGACAATTGATGGAGGAATATCCCAACAACCCACGTTTTGAAACAACGAAATGTATCATTTGTGTTGGTTTATAAGATACTGAAGAAGAAGTTAGTGGCATGGGATCATAATTCAGATAATGAATATAGGATGTCTATGACTTTCATACAATGGGTTAGATTTATTCATAGTGAATTTTAAGAAAAATGTGGTGGGGATAGGATAAATGTTACTGCAGATTTCCGAAAGGAATGTTGTATGGAAATAGGATATCAAATTGAAGAGAAAACTAATTCAAAAGGTGGAAAAGGCAACAAAAATAGTGATTTATTCAGAGGTGTTGATAACATTTTCCAATTGGCATTTAGAACTGGAGATGTTTGGAAGTTGATTGATGAGATTTTAGCATGTGGGAAAACATTGACATTAAAAACCAAAGGGTTAAAAAGTCTTAGCCATTGATATCTAGTAACAATAAATCAGCTCCTGAAATGAAGCGGCTTCCAGACGATATGACTATCACACTTTGGAGGGCGATGCAAGGAGTGAAAGATGAAAAATTGTCAAAACAATATTATCTCGTGTGAGGTCAGGGGAATTATCATTGGAGGAAATGTCTGAAGAATTTCAAAAGTAAGTTTGTTGAATTATTTTTATTTATTTCTAGCTTGTATTTATTCTTTAAATAAAACATTTGTTCTTGGTAGTATTTGTTATACAAATAATTATATTAACTTTTTCTTACTTTATCTATGCAGTCATAAATTTTACATGAAAATTCAAGAACAAATGGTTAGATAGTTGAATGAAGATAGTTGGGATGATGTTGTACACAACTATCCAGATTCAAGTTCTACATCAACATTAAAAACTTTTTATCTTGCATTTTAAAAGATATGTTGATTTATACATTCATTTTTATTCATCTATGTACTACTTTTAATGTATAACTTACACATATATTTGTTTATTTTATAAAAGATGAGGAATGATGATAATGGAGCACCAGATAGTTTCAAAACCTTTATTGAAAAAATAAAGATCGAAGGACTGAGGAAGAAATGCATTAAGAATGTTGAACTTGATCCTGTTAACTCCCGGGTTGTTCCCTTTGACTCCCAAGGGAATACGGTCGGGGTAACCACTAACCAATCTTTGGATTACAGTTTCTAGCCCAACTGTAATCAGAGAGGGCTCTCTCTTTATGGTTTGTCTCTGTTTTGAGAAGAATTTTATGCTAGTTATGATGCTGGAGGTTTGTTTTGGACTTGGTTGGGTGATGGTTTCAATCAAGATATATATGTGTTCACTAATATGTTCTAGGCCATTGGGCATGGAGTCAGTGGTCCTTCGGTAGTTTGGTGCACTATGTTAATATAGTAGTGATGCTGCAAAGCTGGATAACTGTCTGAGAAACAATTCTTTGAAATTGTGATTAAGTGTGATGTGTCCAGTTCATGAAAGGCAGTTAAGGATCTTCCAATAAACTGATGTGCTAAAGAAGTGAGAGTGTTATTTAGAAGCAATGAAGAATTTCTAGACAACATTCACATTATAGAATTAATAAAAAACATGAGCATTTAATAATTCATGTCCATAGTTAATTCTGAAGAAAAACATTTACAACAGTAAAAATTGAGCACAAGGTGTAACCAGACAATTCATGCACTATTCTTTTTCTTTACTGCTAGTCAGTGAAACATGAGTATGATTTAATGAACATAGGAAAACAAACAGAGATTAAGGAAAACTTATTATTTCATCAGACAGCACAAGAATTCTGCAACAGCACTTAAGTCATCAGCAAGACATCAAAGTTCCAGGAAATCACTGAGCTGGTCCAGCCCTTTGTATTAGACAATCTGAAAGTGTACAATAGATTTTCCTCAGAGTGAAAATCACCAACCCCTTATGAGTTGCTAAGGGGGGTATATATACAAATTTACATAAGAAAATATCTAAGAAATGAGTTAATGGCTCATTAATGTTATGCCAACTCATGGAGCCTTGTAGCTGAGAATTTTAATGCTGTAATAACTCTTTTGTGCTTTAGCTGTCCAAAATAGTTAGAAATTGTTGACTTGGTGGCTGCTGGAGTCAGTTGAGGGTACGCTGTCCAAAAATCCGCGTATCTTCTTATCCTTTGGGCTAGCTGTCATTCTCCATGTGCTTAGTCATCTTTTGGCTGCGTTTAATACTGACTTTATTCTGTTGTTTGTCTTCTAGTGAGTTGGAGCTGGCAGTGACCGAGCCATTTAGGCTACCGTGGCAAAATTTGAAGCATTTCCTGCCACCAATCCTGCTTTGGCAGCTGATGTCTTCTAATCTTTATCAAGGTCTCGTCGGCCTCTGTATATCTGTAAAAGTTTGGAGGAGTTTCAAAAAGGTGATTTACCTCATTTTCAATAAAAAACAGGCCTTCAAGTTTATCATATAGGCTCTGTCCTGTTGGGGGCCCTGTTCCCTCAGATGTACTGCCAGATGCAGTGATTTGATTTTCAATATAAGTTGCCATCCTGTTGGTGAATTGATCTCGGGAGATCAGTCTTCCTGCACCACTTAGTAGGCTGGGCAGTCCCTTTGCTTGCAGCACTGCCATCTTGACTCTATATTCCTCCACATCAGCTTGTATCTCGTAGCACTTCCTCTCCACAGTTTGTACATAATTTCTGAGAGTTAGTACCTTTTTGGCTGTGAGGACAGCCTCTGTCCTGTTGACAATGCCAATGGCTGCCAGCTCCTCCTTTTCTTGCCTGTTCAAGAAATCTATCATTATGTTTGCCTGTTCAGGTTTGTCTCCCAGTAATGCTTTGGCCCTCTGAATTTCTGTTTGTGCTTGGCCAATTAAATCCATCTGCTCATGTATAGTCTTGATTGACCTCCATTGTTGAGTGATGGATTGGCCAATTTTGGCCCATAGAATTCTTTTTATCTCAGCCATGGCACTCTCCAGATTTAGCTCTTTCTCCAAGGCTTTTATCTTTTCTTTTAGAGCCTTTATTTCTCTGCCTTGCTCTGCTACGGTCACATTTGATTTGTCATACATGGCATCCAGCTCTGCCAATTTTTCCTTGGCCTTTTTTATCTCATTTGCCTGGAGCTCCATTTCTTTGATGGCCTTAGTCAATTCTTCTACACCTGTGCTGGCATCTGGAGCTGCTGTTGTTGCTGCTGCTTCTGTTGTAGGGGCCACTGCTGCCTCTGTAGTTGTTACAGTGGTTGAAGTTGTTGGAGGAGCTTCGGATGTCGATTCTCCCTGTTTCTCTTGTAATGCCCCTTCAAGCTCTTTCTCCAACTCAAGGATTTTCTGGTTTAGCTGCATTATGAGGTCTAGCTGTTCATCGACCTGCTTTTCCTTCTATAGCTCTGTTTTTTGAGGATGCTCTGTAGGCAGCAGCTTTAACCTCTTCTTTAATGCATTGAGGTCATCCTCCTTTTTCTTCATAAGGGCCCTTACACCCTTTGGATACTTAGGATCATGCCCTAGGTCAACAATAATGTCCTTGAGTGACTTTATTCTATTATCTTTGGCTAGGGAGGACATTCTCTCAAAATCCAACTGAGTGTTGGTATTTTTGAGTGACTCTTTTAGTTCATGGGACATGGTTGCCCTCTCCACCGAGGTTGCATAGATTATTTCTCCAGTCTGTTTGTGGAGTTCAATCTGGTCCATGGGATGGATGTCTTTGGCTAGGACCTCCACCCTTGTCTTCACATAATCTGCTGCTGGTTTTGGATGGGGCACTGTAGGCTTGAAATGGCTGAGGATCATTTTCTCCTCTTGAATGTCATATACAGACATTAGCCTTTCCTTTTGGGCTGGTGTGTCATTGAGAAATTGTTTATAAACCTCCACCCTCAGCAGGTCATTTTGTGCCTTTATTTGCTTGAAGAAGTCCTTAGTGCCTTTGGGCTTCTTGCTCTACTGGTAGGGGGACACCTCCAAACCAAGTTGTAATCCTTGCTCCTGCTGAAAGGAGCTTGTCCCTGTGTGCTGGCTGCCCTCCCTGTTTTTCCTTGAACTGTCAAGGAATTCTTCATTGATGTCTTCTACCTTCGGGGAATCAGCTCTTGGCCTCTTGGTCTGGGGTTGCTGGGAGGATCCACTAGCAGGAGTGGACTCTTCTGTGTCCCTTTTCGTACCCCTCTCCTCCTGTGTTGGGGTCTGCATAATTAGAGCTGTTTGTGGCTCAGTTTGTGGAGGGGGAGTCTGCTCTTGTGGCTGCTCTTGCTGCTGCCCTTGTTGCTGCTCACTTGAAGGGGCATGCTTTTCTCTCAGGGTTTCCTCTTCAACACCCATTATTCCTTTCCCTTTGTCTATTCCTGGTTCTGTTGTAGATGGTGCTTGTGTGGCTGGTGCTGTTCTTGAGGCCGAGGTCCCTTCTCCTGCTGAGTGCGGTCGTTTGAAGGGTACCTGCTGCACATAATCTAGGTCAAGAGTCTTTTCGAGTTCTGTGACATTCTTTAACATTGTCTCTTATTCAGTTAATTTTTCAACTAAAGTGTCCTGCTACCATTCTTGCTGGTTGGCATATTTTTCAATGTGCGGATATTTGCAATGCCTATAACCTAGTAGCCTGTACTTGACCCTTCTAGCAGTAATGAAGCCTTCAGGGTCATAAGGGACCCACCGGAAACTATTTTATAGCTTGTATTTGTTTCTGAGGATTAGGTCAGCATCTTCCCATCCTTCTTTTTTATTCATGATGAAGGGGCCCACCTGGTGCTTGAATTTGAGATGGGCTTTCTTTTTGGAGCTGTGAAAGTGAGTGAGGTCAGATTGAATTAACTGCCTATAATACTCCAAGGAAAATATACTCATAGGCACATATTTTGGGAGCCTGTATGGACAGAGCTCACAGCCATAGACTCTGATGACTGTATGCTCCTCATATAGGTACCAATCACCTATTTTGTAATTTTTGGAGAGCTGGAGGACTTTCTGAATCTCAGTTGATATTCTGGGAGGAGGGGACCTCATCAATAAGCAAGAGATATGGTATACAAATTGGTCAACAAACTCACAATAGGAATAGGGTGAAGTTTGGACTTGATGATAGACAGATGTCCAGAAGATAACAGATATTCTTTCCCCTTTATAGTCCAGCTTTTTGATGTAGCATGGAAAAGCCTCAGACTGGTAGTACATAAAAAGGTGGTAGATATAGGATGAGTACTTGAAGACACCCTGTCTATCTACTTTGCACAGCTGATCATGAATCTTGTTAGCTATGAACTTGGCAAAGTTATATTTGCGGGCAGGGGGTTGGCCTGGGCTGTAAGCAGCTAGCAATACCAGCATTGTTTCATCCACATGCTCACTGGTTCTCTAACCCAACACATAAGCAATCATGTCTAGCAACATTCTGCCTACCTCAGTAAAATAGACATCCAAGTAGGGAGGAGGCCCTGTAGGCTGACATTCAGGTTTCACAAATGTCGTGGTGACCTTCTGAATATCCTCACTGGTCATCTTGGCACCAGTGTCCAGCAGATAATTCATGGAAAAGGGGAACAACAACTCAGTTTGATCAAAGTGGAGCATCTTATTGATAGTTTTAGGATTTATTTCAAAGAGGATGCTCCCAGATGGAGACTTAATGGCTCTTTGTTGCACATCATAGTTTTCAGCACATAGGCGAATGATCTGAGGAAAAACATTTACAGAGGGGAGACAGTAGTATGCAAGCTTTAACTCCCATATCCGATATGTATCATGACCATTCAGGTAGTCCTCCCTCAATTGCCTGAAGATCTGCAGAAAGTCCCTGTTACCCACAAAGTATTCAATGACGTAGTCCTTGTTAGCAAGAGGCAAGGACTCCAGGTCTTTATTTGGTGGATTTAATGGAGCAACACTGAGGGCTGAGGGTCCAGGAGTAGCCATTATGCAGTTTGAATTTAACTGAGGTGATTACAATGGTTTGCAAGGTTCCTCAAAGATTTGAGTGACAGGCTTAACAGACAATACTTGAAATTCTCCTCAAAGTTGAAAAGGCAGGCTTGGTAGACTTGTTTTTTCTGTTTGCTGGTAAATTCACAGGGATTGTGAATTTATGAGGATGATTGCAGAAGGTGAGCGGGCTTCGATTTGGTGACATACAGACTTGGGCCTCCACCCGGCAAAAGGGAACAATGTCGGGCAAGTTCGGGGCCGAAATTATAACCTTCGACCGTGAATTATCGTTTTAATACAGAATTGTCGGGGTGAAGGGTAATGCAGGTAGATTTGATGGCAAATTCAGTGACAACCAATGTGCAGTTTAGGATTTAAATGATTCTTATGGGGAATTCACATAGAAATGGTATGCACAGGGGTGAAACAGGGAATTTGCGGTCAATACCTGGAGAACATGCACGGAACGCCTTCGAGCCGAACGAGGGAGCTCACTGCGGCTGAATTTCCCACTTATAGCGGCCGCAATATTCAAATTGGATGGCTGGAGGTAATTTCGCGGCAACAGGTCGACAGTAGCAGCATCTTTTTCGCATGAAAATGACCGCAAACGGCTAGTTTGGGCATTAATAACGACAAATTTGGGCAAAAAGGGTCATTGGCACTTTTTCCACCAATGACGTCAGCATGACGTCACGATGGGCCCGGTATGGAGGGTGACGTGGACGCTGACGTGGAGGCTAGCGTGGCTGGATGCGGTGGCAGACATATATGGTGGTGGGTCTACGTGGAGGACCACGGCCGCAGGGGCGAGCGGAGTGGCATGACGTCATAGTGACGTGAGCGGTGACGTGTGGGAGGCACGGTTTCGGGAAGGCGGTAAGCGGTCTCCCCGCACCGCTTTTGGTGATAGGCAGTATCGGGGAGGGGGGCTCCGAACAACCCTAGCGCCTACCACGCGTCCAGGGTACGGCGCCCAATACCGCCCTTCCCCGGACGTTAAAGGGAGGCAAGTCGGGGAGCGAGATTGACCGCCCACCGTTGGATCGGGGACGGCAGAGATCATACGGCTGGCGGGTACTGCCGTTGGTCGCGCAGCTCTAGGCAGGGTCCCGCCCAGCCATTAAAATATTTCATTTAATAATTATGCGTGGGACCATAGGTTTAAGGATTTTTGTGGGTTTTTTGGGATTTTTTTGGGTTTTTTGGGTTTTTTGGGTCAATCTTTAGGAAAAAGAGGTTAAAAGTGGGTTTTAGCAGAGGGAAAGGGGTTTTTTATGGAATATTTTTTTTGAACAGAGGGAAGGTGAGAACTTAGGGGAGGTTATCAGTCCAACCAAAGGTTAGGGCAATCCCATGACAGGGTTGACAATAGTCCCTAGTGGACTAATGTCTCCCTTAGACAAACTTATTTAGCTATAGTGCTAAAAAGGGAGGATATTTATACAATGCTTGGGATTTATACACCATGGTGTTATAATAGTAGGGGGAAGGGAAACATAAGGGATTTAGTGTAGATGCAGTAAGTAGTTAGTACTGGGGGGAAATAAGAATGGGAAATGGTGTTTACTAAGTTTTTGGGACTTAAACTTAGTTAGGAAGTAGGTCAAAATGAAAAGAATTTTACACAGGAAATGTGGCTTCTTTTCAGGAATAAGGACCATCATAACATCTTAAATTCTTTCGTGAATTACAACTGATGAAGGGATGTTAATGATGAGTGTGAAAGGGGGAAAGGAAGTTAGTCATGCTCCTTTGCTTTGCTACAACATGATGGAGAAGAGGACCTTCTCTATTCACTGATATTCCTTTGCAAATAGGTTCTCACACACTCACTTGAAAGGAATGATATTTCTGCCACCCCATCGGCCTACCCATCTATTTGCCTAGCATTTTCTGTTTCTTCATGGAGGGTGCACTTAGACTAGTAGACCCTTCTCTGCATTTTCCTTTGTTTGGCTTTTCTCTTTTGATTTCCTATCTAGAACTACCCTTATTGCTTCCAAGGTCCCAGATTAAGCAGTTGGGAACCTTACTTCTCTACCTAAGCTACTGGTCTGCCAAGATTGAACAGTTTGGACAGACTTTTTTCTCTATATCTACAACAGAAAATTGAAACATGGCATGATCCAGATTAGGCTGTTGGACCACCCACCAAAATTTTGTGAACATCAAGCTATATACACACATTGTCTTCTCTTGGAAATATGGGATCTTTGCATCACCAAAGCAGAGCATATTTGGACCTTTCTTTGTCAATCATGAAATATGAAACCTATTGGTATAGGTAGCTAACAGTGGCTCCACATGGGGATGGTTTTTCCATCTGAAAGACCAAGAACAGCAGGTCAGAAAGCCTTGGCCCTTGATCTGTTATTACCAAAATTTGAAAATTCTCTCTTTGTATTTCAAAACTAGAGGCTATTACCTCTGTGGAATTTCTGGGATGTAAAGCCCCTTTTCTGCTTATTTGTAGTGACTTCTTAAACTGAACTACTTATCTGCTGAAAGAAAATATATACAGCTGATTATGTACAGGGGAAACTTATGCTGCACTCATGGATGGTAGTCAAAATAGTGCTTTAACATCCTGCCATTCACAGGACCTTCACCTAAGTCAGTGCCATCCAAATTTTGCAAAAAATAAGTGTTATTTCCCTGTAGTGCTTGTATGACAAAAGGACCTCTCCAAAGGGAGTCAAATTTGCCATGCTTACCCTTATCTTCTCTTCTTGAATCCCACTTGAGGACTTTGTCTCCAATGTTGAAATCCTCTGCCTTGGTCCTTCTGTCAAAGGCTTTCTTTAACTTTTCTTGTAAAACTTGCACTCTGTTGTAAACTTGGTCTCTAGTTTGCTGCAAACATATTATTTGATTGATCCTTCTTTGCATGTCATTGGGCTCAACTTGACTTTCTTCAAGCAATTTCATAACAGGAACCCCTAATGATGAAGGAAATTTGGCTTCTAATCCATAAACTAACTCATATGGGCTGATCCCAATTGATCTCTTGGTTGTTAGTCTATCTGCCCACAAGGCATTCACAAGCTTCTTATGCCAATTCTTCTTATTTTCTTCCAATACCTTCTTTATGATGTTTACAAGGCTTTTGTTTGATGACTCAGCAAGGCCATTTCCTTGGGGATAATATGCAGTAGAATGGCCCAAGGTAATGTGAAATTTGTGGCAGAAATTCACCATCTTCTTTGATCTGAAGGCAGCAACATTGTCTGTTATTATCTTATCAGGACAACCAAATCTAGAAAGGATATTGGTTTCAAAGAACTGAATGATAGTGGAATCATTAGCTTGTTTGCATGGAACAGCTTCAATCCATTTATTAAAGTAGTCTGTAGCTGTTAGAATCCATCTATGTTGGCCTGAAGATGAGGGATGAATTTCCCCAATGAAATACAAGCCCCATTGTTGAAAAGGTCTCTATGTTGCAATAGGCCTCAAAGGAAGTGGCAGTAACTTTCTCTTTCCCTCAAGTACTTGACATTTATGACATGAGGTGGTGAATTTCTTGACATCAGAGAAAACAGTGGGCAAATAGTAACCAGCCCTGAGTATTTTATCCACGGTGGACTTCCAATACAAGTGTCCACCACAGTCACCTGCATGAAATTATTTGGTGACATTGTTAGTCTCATTCTCAATCAAGCAGTTTAAGAGTATACCCTCATGATTTTTCCAAAGAAAATTGCCATCCATTACACAAAATTTTGAAGCTTTCATTTTTAGGAATCTACACTTAGTTCTGGACAATCCTGGTGGAGCACACAGGTTTTGTAACACATAACATATATTAGAATACCAAGGGGATTGTTCAAAGGCTACATTGATCTTTGGAGTCGCCAGCTCTGGTTCATTGTGCAGCTGCTTTATGTCTAAGGCTTGGAAGTTTGCTTCTGTCATTAGTTTGGCCAAACCTTGCCCTTTTATTAGTTTTGTAGGTTTTATCTCAATATCAAATTCCAAAATGTTGGAAATCCACTTTCCTCTTCTGCCCTCTAAATTTTCTTGAGTGAGTATGTCTTTTACAATGGGACTTGGCACATAAGCTATAACATGGGAATAAAGGATATAAATCCTAAAGTCTTTAATGGCCTTGACCAAAGCATAAACTTGTTTGTCCATGATCTGATATTTCAGAGGTGCATCTCTAAGAGCTCTACTAAAGAAAGCAATGGGTTTCTCATTTCCTTGGTCATCTTTCTGTAACAAAACTACAGCAATAGTATGCTGGGAGGCAAAAGAGAAAATGATAAATTCCCTGTCAAATTGAGGATTTGTTAAGACTGGAGTTTGGGTAAGGGCCAATTTTATGCCTTCAAAGGCTTGATTTGCTTCTACTGTCCATTTCACTTTTGAATCCTTTTTTAGCATGTTGTTCGATAATCTGATCAGTTCTGCTAAGTTTGGGATAAACCTTCTTAAGAAATTAATCTTCCCTAAGAAGGCTTGCAATTCTTTGATGTTTCTTGGGTGGGGCATTTGCAAGATATCTTGTATCCTGTCTGGGTCAATTCTGATGCCATCCTTTGAAATGATATGTCCTAAGAGCTTTCCTTCTTCCAAACCAAATAAAGACTTCTTTGGGTTCAAGGAAATTCCATATTTCCTACATGTTAGGAAGATTTGTCTCAAATGTTTCAAATGTTCTTGGTCTGATTTTGAGAAAGGTGTGAGGTCATCCAAATAAATGACAAGGAAGTCATGAATCTCTTTGGCAAAAGCAATATCCATTGCTCTTCCCTACATTCTTCAATCCAAAAGGCATTTTTACATATTTGAAAGTTCCCCATGGGGTTGTGAATGTAGTTTTGTCTTGATCATCAGGGTGCACTAGGATTTGATTAAAACCTGAGAATCCATCAAGTAGTGAGATCCTTGATGCTCCTACCACTCTTTGGAGAATGTGATCCATCTTAGGTAAGGGATAGTTGTCTTTGAGGGACACTTGATTTAGGTTTCTAAGATCAACACAAAGTCTTATTTCACCAGTTTTCTTTCGTGTAGGTACCAAATTTGAGATCCAATCAGAAAACCTGATTGGTGCTATGATACCAGCCTTAAACATTTTTTGTACCTCTTTCTCAATTGCAGGGAGGAGCATAGGGTTTATTCTTCTCAATTTTTTCTTAAATGGCTTTTGATTTGGCTTGAGAGGGATTGTGTGTTGGATAACGGAGGTGTCATAGGATTTTAAGTCCTCATAACTCCATGCAAAGACATCCTAGAACTCTTTGAACAGGCCAATGTATTTGGGCTTATGATCAGGAGGTAGGGATGCAGACAATTTTATTATCTTGGGCTTTTCCATGGTTCCAATGTTGCATTCTTCAATGGCAGAGTTAAGGGGCTGCATTTTTGGTTTTCTAGGGACATCATTTGAATCAAAAATATCCTCTAGTGGAGTCAGGCCTGTTGGAAGAAAATTATCTTTCAATTGTATCACTTCAGCTTCAGCATCAGCCACTTCTTCAAAACTGATTTGTTGAATTTCTTGTATGTTGTCTTTGTTGAAAATTGTTGAATGTAGGATTTGGTTAGCTATCTTAGTTGATAATGGCTTATGGCTCTGTTGATCAGGTATTTGTGATTGACTTTCTCTTTCAAGTATTTGTGATTGACTTGCTCCCTCAGTGTCAATATTTAGTCCTGCAAATTCTTGTTGCAAGGTCAAGAAATTATTTATTTGTGCATCATCTTCAAATACTTGCCAGTCCTTGATATTGTTTGGGACAGAAGGTCTGTGTTTTACCTCAGCTGTAAAGCAATGGTGGGGCTCAAAAGGTAGCTTGCAGGTACTTGAAAATGTGGCCAAGCTATGAGCATGCAGGTTATGGGTCCTGGGAATCTTGGTAATTTGAAATTCAGTGAAGGACTGTAGTAGTTCAGCAGCAGAAGATCTATAAGATCTCAGTATTTTATCATTAGTAACAAAATTTCCCTTTACTTGTTGGATAATCAAGTCTGAGTCTCCCATAATGGAAACTTTTATGGCTTGTAAGGATTTTACTAGCTTAAGGCCTAGAAAGAGAGCTTCATATTCTGCCATGTTATTAGTTCATCTGAAATTTAGTCTATAGGCTCGACCTTCTGCATGATTGTTATGCTTGTTATGTATCCAAACCCCAGCTCCTGCCCCTAATTTGTTAACTGACCCATCAAATTCTAGAAACCATAGGTTCTCTTTTTCTAGGGGAGATTTAATAACTTCTCTGTGATCTGGAACAGTGAGTTGAAGTTCTGGTTTTTCACTTATTTTTTCTTTTAGGAAAGTCTCATCTCTTGATTGGATCAGCTTGCTTTCTAGAGCAGCAACTTTGTTTAATGATTGATCAGCCATTATTTCTGGGGTAGCAGTTTGTTCATTAATGTCCTGCTCTTGTTTGAGTGTCTTGGTTTCATCATTATTTGTAAGACCTGTATTATCATTGAAGAGAATATATGAGTCTATATCAGAATGAACAACATATATGGGAAAATTTTGAGGTTTCTCTTCACTGCTGACCATGTATTTCATAAGTCTTTCTCTGTATAGTCTTTTTGGTTGACCAAAGACAGAGATGGTTGCATATGACATGTCTAGTTGTAGGGAACCTTGGAGTTTAGCCCCCCATGATCTTGATAACAGCATCCCATATTTAGGTGGGATATCAGCAACCACAACATCCATGAGAATTGTTTTATTTGGGTACTGAACAAGGGACACACATAAGTCTTTTATCAATCCTAGACACTTGACTTGGCTGGAGTCAAATGAGAATAGGTCCTTATATGGTCTTGTAATATCTAGATTCAATCTTTCCATGACTGATTTAGGCATCAAGTTGTGAGAGGCACCTGAGTCAAACATTGCATTTTGTAGTATCTTATCATGAACATGTAAACTGACATAAAAAGGTAGGATACCTGCAACGGTTGTTTTTCCATCAACTTCTGGACCGAAAAGCAATTCTGGGGTGTCATCTAACACATTTACATTATCTTTATTACGAGTTAGCTGAAGGGACTTCTTGATTTGTTGTCTATAAATGTCATGCTTGGCTAGTTCTGAAAGAGGAACAACTATCTTCAATTTGCCAATTTCAGCTTCTAAGTCAAAGGGTCTTTCAGATTGGATCTTGGTGTTGTGGGTGGCAGACTTTTCCTTGTTCACTAGGTTTTCTTCTTGATTCTTATCTTGATCTTGAAGCTTGTCCTTGTTACTGACCTCTTGAGAAGTGTTACATGGATTAGGCTGCAAGGGTGGTGTAGCCATAGGCTGTTGTTCAGTTATTTCCTCAACTATTACCTCATCTGTGATTGGACCAGTTTTGTCACTTGGTTCTGTGACAATGGCTTTCTTAGGCTGCGGAGTGTCCTTTGTCTTGTCAGGCTGTGTCACATTTATAGTTCTGCTTCTTAGCTTGTATTGCTTATGAACTTCATAAACAGCTGTGTCATATCCTTGTTTAAAGTCAAATGACTCACCTGACCTGGTTTGGAATTGCTGAATGTCATCATCCTTATGATCCTCTTGACTTAGAAAAACTTGTTGCTCATCATTCAGGCCCATCAGGTTAATGTGGGTGTCATCTGTTTGTTCATCCGAAGTGGATGCCTCAGTATAGTTTTCATGGAAAGGAGGTCTTATGTCTGGGTCAGAACCGGTCTTGCCAACGTTTGGGTTTTGATTTCTCCTAAAATTTGGATTCCTGTTAGGGTTATTTTGTGGTGCATCCCATGATGACTTTCTCTCAACTGATTCTACTCTGTCCCCCAATCTCTTCATACCAGTGAGTATTGCATCCAGTTTTTGATCAAAGGCTGAGGGTTCTTTGAAGGTGGTTCTCTTTTCTAATCTTGCCCTGTTTCTTTTGGCAATCAGGTTAGCCTCTACTGTGACAGCAACCTTTTGGTCTTCTTCAAGGGTTTCAGGTGCCCTTTCTTTTAATTGATATGCCATATCATGGTCAAAACCATCAGGAAATTTGTACAAGGCTAAATCAGGGGGAGGTCTTAAATTCTGTGGTATTGCGTTATATACATTATTGAATCTTGCACAATACTCCAAAACGGTCTCTTGAAGACTTCATTTGATTGTGTCATATTCACCAAGTATGTGCAGGGGATCTTTCTTCTTCTCCCATCTATTAGTAAAGGCTTGATAAAGGTCATCAGGAGTTGTGATGGTATTTGCAGCTAGTGATCTAAACCAAGTTCTTACATCCCCTGTGAGGCTCTGAACAAAGATTCTCATTCTCACACTGTCATCATCTATTTCATAGTTCTCAAAGTGGTCTTGCATCCTTCTAGCATGCTGAATTGTTGTGAAAGGGCCAGTGGAGTCAAAATATGAGATCTTGGATTGATAGTCCTGAGGTAGAGCTGGAGCATTGGCAGGTAACTGCAGGGGTGCATATCTATTAGCCATATTTGCAGGATTTATAGGGTTAACAGGGATAACTGGGATAGCATGAATGACTGGTACAACAGGGGTAGTGGGAAAGGTGGAAACTAGAGTGTTGGTCAAGGGAATATGTGCAGTGGATGGAGGTGTGAAAGGAGGGCTTTGAGATGTGGATGGTGAACTGAGGGAATCAAGGGTAGACCGAAATAGAACCTTGATCGGAGTTGGAACAGGGTTTGGATGAGCTGTCTCAGGACTTGAGTCAGCAAGGGTCTCTTGTTCCCACTATTTCCTAATGATCTTGGGGATTGTATTAGGATTTTCAAAAATAGCTGGTGGATTGGGGTCAGGGTTTGACCTAGTGTGTCTAGTTTCCCTTTTAGGAGCCAGCTTCTGAACTTGCTTTTGATATTTTAGGATATTTTTAGGACTGTTTCAAGGGACTGGTCAAACGTTTTAGAACCGCTATCTATAGACAGACAACAGTTGAAAAATAAGATGGGTCCCCAGTGGAGTCGCCAATTATGTTAACTCCCAGGTTGCTCCCTTTGACTCCCAAGGGAATACGGCCGAGGTAACCACTAACCAATCTTTGGATTGCAGTTTCTAGCCTAAATGTAATCAGAGAGGGCTCTCTCTTTATGGTTTGTCTCTGTTTTGAGAAGAATTTTAGGCTAGTTATGATGCTCGAGGTTTGTTTTGGACTTGGTTGGGTCATGGTTTCAATCAAGATATATATGTGTTCACTAATATATTCTAGGCCATTGGGCATGGAGTCAGTGGTCCTTCTGTAGTTTGGTTCGTTGTGTTAATACAGTAGTGATGCTGCAGAGCTGGATAACTGTCTGAGAAACAATGCTTTGAAATTGCGATTAAGTGTGATGTGTCTAGTTCATGAAAGGCAGTTAAGGATCTTCCAATAAACTGATATGCTAAAGAAGTGAGAGTGTTATTTAGAAGCAATGAAGAATTTCTAGACAACATTCACATTATAGAATTAATAAAAAACATGAGCATTTAAGAATTCATGTCCATAGTTAATTCTGAAGAAAAACATTTACAGCAGTAAAAATTGAGCACAAGGTGTAACCAGACAATTCATGCACTATTCTTTTTCTTTACTGCTAGTCAGTGAAACATGAGTATGATTTAATGAACATAGGAAAACAAATAGACATTAAGGAAAACTTATTATTTCATCAGACAGCACAAGAATTCTGCAACAACACTTAAGTCATCAGCAAGACATCAAAGTTCCATGAAATCACTGAGCTGGTCCAGCCCTTTGTATTAGACAATCTGAATGTGTACAATAGATTTTCCTCAGAGTGAAAATCACCAACCCCTTATGAGTTGCTAAGGGGGGCATATATACAAATTTACATAAGAAAATATCTAAGAAATGAGTTAATGGCTCATTAATGTTATGCCAACTCCTGGAGCCTTGTAGCTGAGAATTTTAATGCTGTAATAACTCTTCTGTGCTTTAGCTGTCCAAAATAGTCAGAAACTGTTGACTTTGTGGCTGCTGGAGTCGGTTGAGGGTACGCTGTCCAAAAATCCGCGTATCTTCTTATCCTTTGGGCTAGCTGTCGTTCTCCATGTGCTTAGTCATCTTTCAGCTGCCTTTAATATGACTTTATTCTGTTGTTTGTCTTCTAGTGAGTTGGAGCTGGTAGTGACCGAGCCATTTAGGCTACCGTGGCAAAATTTGAAGCGTTGCCTGCCACTAATCCTCCTTTGGCAGTTGATGTCTTCTAATCTTTATCAAGGTCTCGTCGGCCTCTGTATATCTGTAAAAGTTTGGAGGAGTTTCAAAAAGGTGATTTACCTCATTTTCATTAAAAAACAGGCCTTCAAGTTTATCATATAGGTTCTGTCCTGTTGGGGGCCCTGTTCCCTCAGATGTACTTCCAGATGCAGTGATTTGATTTTCAATATAAGTTGCCATCCTTTTGGTGAATTGATCTCGGGAGATCAGTCTTCCTGCACCACTTAGTAAGCTGGGCAGTCCCTTTGCTTGGAACACTGCCATCTTGACTCTATATTCCTCCACATCAGCTTGTATCTTGTAGCACTTCCTCTCCACAGTTTGTACATAATTTCTGAGATTTAGTACCTTTTTGGCTGTGAGGACAGCCTCTGTCCTGTTGACAATGCCAATGGCCACCAGCTCCTCCTTTTCTTGCCTGTTCAAGAAATCTATCATTCTGTTTGCCTGTTCAGGTTTGTCTCCGAGTAATGGTTTGGCCCTCTGAATTTCTGTTTGTGCTTGGCCAGTTAAATCCATCTGCTCATGTATAGTCTTGATTGACCTCCATTGTTGAGTGATGGATTGGCCAATTTTGGTCCATAGAATTCTTTTTATCTCAGCCATGGCACTCTCCAGATTTAGCTCTTTCTCCAAGGCTTTTATCTTTTCTTTTAGAGCCTTTATTTCTCTGCCTTGCTCTGCTACGGTCACTTTTGAGTTGTCATACTTGGCATCCAGCTCTGCCAATTTTTCCTTGGCCTTTTTTATCTCATTTTCCTGGAGCTCCATTTCTTTGATGGCCTTAGTCAATTCTTCTACACTTGTGCTGGCATCTGGAGCTGCTGTTGTTGTTGCTGCTTCTGTTGTAGGGGCCACTGCTGCCTCTGTAGTTGTTGCAGTGGTGAAGTTGTTGGAGGAGCTTGGGATGTAGATTCTCCCTATTTGTCTTGTAATGCCCCTTCAAGCTCTTTCTCCAACTCAAGGATTTTCTCGTTTAGCTGCATTATGAGGTCTAGCTGTTCATCGACCTGCTTTTCCTTTTGTAGCTCTGCTGTTTGAGGATGCTCTGTAGGCAGCAACTTTAACCTCTTCTTTAATGCATTGAGGTCATCCTCCTTTTTCTTCATAAGGGCCCTTACAGCCTTTTTATCCTTAGGATCATGCCCTAGGTCAAAAATAATGTCCTCGAGTGACTTTATTGTGTTATCTTTGGCTAGGGAGGACATTCTCTCAAAATCCAACTGAGTGTTGGTATTTTTGAGTGACTCTTTTAGTTCATGGGCCATGGTTGCCCTCTCCACCATGGTTGCATAGACCATTTCTCCAGTCTGTTTATGGAGTTCAATCTGGTCCATGGGATGGATGTCTTTGGCTAGGACCTCCACCCTTGTCTTCACATAATCTGCTGTTGATTTTGGATGGGGCACTGTAGGCTTGAAATGGCTGAGGATCATTTTCTCCTCTTGAATGTCATATACAGACATTAGCCTTTCCTTTTGGGCTGGTGTGGCATTGAGAAATTGTTTATAAACCTCCACCCTCACCAGGTCATTCTCTGCCTTTATTTGCTTGAAGAAGTCCTTAGTGCCTTTGGGCTTCTTGCTCTGCTGGGAGGGGGAGGACACCTCCAAACCAAGTTGTAATCCTTGCTCCTGCTGAAAGGAGCTTGTCCCTGTGTGTTGGATGCCCTCCCTGTTTTTCCTTGAACTGTCAATGAATTCTTCAATGATGTCTTCTACCTCCGGGGAATCAGCTCTTGGCCTCTTGGTCTGGGGTTGCTGGGAGGATCCACTAGCAGGAGTGGACTCTCCTCTGGCTCTTTTCGTACCCCTCTCCTCCTGTGCCGGGGTCTGCATAATTGGAGCTGTTTGTGGCTCAGTTTGTGGAGGGGGAGTCTGCTCTTGTGGCTGCTCTTGCTGCTGCCCTTATTGCTGCTCACTTGAAGGGGCAGGCTTTTCTTTCAGGGTTTCCTCTTCAGCGCCCATTATTCCTTTCCCTTTGTCTGTTCCTGGTGCTGCTGTAGACGGTGCTTGTGTGGCTGGTGCTGTTCTTGAGGCCGAGGTCCCTTCTCCTGCTGAGTGTGGTCGTTTGAAGGGTACCTGCTGCACAGAATCTAGGTCAAGAGTCTTTTCCAGATCTCTGACATTCTTTAACATTGTCTCTTCTTCAGTTAATTTTTCAACTAAAGTGTCCTGCTGCCATTCTTGCTGGTTCGCATATTTTTCAATGTGCAGATATTTGCAATTCCTATAACCTAGTAGCCTGTACTTGACCCTTCTAGCAATAATGAAGCCTTCAGGGTCATAAGGGACCCACCAGAAACTATGTGATAGCTTGTATTTGTTTCTGAGGATTAGGTCAGCATCTTCCCATCCTTCTTTTTTATTCATGATGAAGGGGCCCACCTGGTGCTTGAATTTGAGATGGGCTTTCTTTTTGGAGCTGTGAAATTGAGTGAGCTCAGATTGAATTAACTGCCTATAATACTCCAAGGCAAATATCCTCATAGGCACATATTTTGGGAGCCTGTATGGACAGAGCTCACAGCCATAGACTCTGATGACTGTATGCTCCTCATATAGGTACCAATCACCTATTTTTAATTTTTTGAGAGCTGGAGGACTTTCTGAATCTCAGTTGATATTCTGGGAGGACGGTACCTCATCAATAAGCAAGAGACAGGGTATACAAATTGGTCAACAAACTCACAATAGGAATAGGGTGAAGTTTGGACTTGGTGATAGACAGATGTCCAGAAGATAACAGATCTTCTTTCCCCTTTATAGTCTATCTTTTTGATGTAGCATGGAAAAGCCTCAGACTGGTAGTACATAAAAAGGTGGTAGATATAGGATGAGTACTTGAAGACACCATGTCTGTCTACTTTTCACAGCTGATCATGAATCTTGTTAGCTATGAACTTGGCAAAGTTATATTTGCGGGCAGGGGGTTGGCCTGGGCTGTAAGCAGCTAGCAATACCAGCATTGTTTCATCCACATGCTCACTGGTTCTGTAACCCAACACATAAGCAATCATGTCTAGCAACATTCTGCCTACCTCAGTAAAATAGACATCCAAGTAGGGAGGAGGCCCAGCAGGCTGACATTCAGGTTTCACAAATGTCCTGGTGACCTTCTGAATATCCTCACTGGTCATCTTGGCACCAGTGTCCAACAGATAATTCATGGAAAAGGGGAACAGTAACTCAGTTTGATCAAAGTGGTGCATCTTATTGATAGTTTCAGGATTGATGTGAAAGAGGATGCTCCCAGATGGAGACTTAATGGCTCTTTGCTGCACATCATAGTTTTCAGCACATAGGCGAATGATCTCAAGAAAAACATTTACAGAGGGGAGATAGTAGTATGGCAAGTTTGACTCCCATATCCCATATGTATCATGACCAATCAGGTAGTCCTCTCTCAATTGCCTGAAGGTCTGCAGAAAGTCCCTGTTACCCACAAAGTCTTCAATGAGGTAGTCCTTGTCAGCAAGAGGCAAGGACTCCAGGTCTTTATTTGGTGGATTTAATGGAGCAACACTGAGGGCTAAGGGTGCAGGAACAGCCATTATGCAGTTTGAATTTAACTGGGGTGATTATAATGGTTTGCAAGGTTCCTCAAAGATTTGAGTGACAGGCTTAACAGACAATACTTGAAATCCTCCTCAAAGTTGAAAACGCAGGCTTGGCAGACTTGTTTTTTTTGTTTGCTGGTAAATTCATAGGGATTGTGAATTTATGAGGATGATTGCAGAGGGTGAGCGGGCTTCGATTTCGTGACATACAGACTTGGGCCTCCACCCGGCAAAAGGGGACAATGCCGGGCAAGTTCGGGGCCGAAATTATAACCTTCGACCGTGAATTATCATTTTAATACAGAATTGTCAGGGCGAAGGGTAATGCAGGTAGATTTGATGGAAAATTCAGTGACAACAGTGTGCAGTTTAGGATTTAAATGATTCTTATGGGGAATTCACATAGAAATGTTATGCACTGGGGAAAAACAGGGAATTTGCAATGAATACCTGGAGAACATACACGGAACGCCTTCGGGCCGAACGGGGGAGCTCACTGCGGCTGAATTTCCCACTTATAGCGGCCGCAATATTCAAATTGGATGGCTGGAGGTAATTTCGCGGCAACAGGTCGACAGTAGCAGCGTCTTTTTCGCATGAAAATGACCGCAAACGGCTAGTTTGGGTGTTAATAACGACAAATTTGGGCAAGAAGGGTCATTGGCGCTTTTTCCGCCAATGACATCAGCATGATGTCACGGCGGGCCCGGTACGGAGGGTGACGTGGACGCTGACGTGGAGGCCAGCGTGGCTGGATGCGGTGGCAGACATATGCGGTGGCGGGCCTACGTGGAGGGCCACGGGGCGCGGGGCGGGCGGAGTGGCATGACGTCATAGTGACGTGAGCGATGACGTGTGGGAGGCGTGGTTTCGGGAAGGCAGTAAGCGGTCTCCCCGCACCGCTTTTGGTGATAGGCGGTATCGGGGAGGGGGGCTCCGAACAACCCCAGCGCCTGCCACGCGTCCAGGGTACAGCGCCCAATACCGCCCTTCCCCAGACGTTAAAGGGAGGCAGGTCGGGGAGCGAGATTGACTGCCCATTGTTGGATCGGGGGCGGAAGAGATCAGACGACCCCGTCGGTCGCGCAGCTCTGGGCTGGCTCCCGCCCGACCATTAAAATATTTCATTTAATAATTATGCGCGGGACCATAGGTTTAAGGATTTTTGTGGGTTTTTTGGGATTTTTGTGGGCTTTTTGGGATTTTTTCGGGTTTTTTGGGTTTTTTGGTCAATCTTTAGGAAAAAGAGGTTAAAAGTGGGTTTTAGCAGAGGGAAAGGGGTTTTTTATGGAAATTTTTTTTTGAACAGAGGGAAGGTGAGGGCTTAGGGGGAGGTTATCACTCCAACCCGAGGTTAGAGCAATCCCATGACAGGGTTGACCATAGTCCCTAGTGGACTAATGTCTCCCATAGACAAACTTATTTAGCTATAGTGCTAAAAAGGGAGGATATTTATACAATGCTTGGGATTTATACACCATGGTGTTATAATAGTAGGGGGAAGGGAAACATAAGGGATTTAGTGTAGATACAGTAAGTAGTTAGTACTAGGGGGAAATAAGAATGGGAAATGGTGTTTACTAAGTTTTTGGGACTTAAACTTAGGAAGTAGGTCAAAATGAAAAGAATTTTACACAGGAAATGTGGCTTCTTTTCAGGAATAAGGACCATCATAACATCTTAAATTCTTTTGTGAATTACAACTGATGAAGGGATGTTAATGATGAGTGTGAAAGGGGGAAAGGAAGTTAGTCATGCTCCTTTGCTTTGCTGCAACATGATGGAGAAGAGGACCTTCTCTATTCACTGATATTCCTTTGCAAATAGGTTCTCACACACTCACTTGAAAGGAATGATATTTCTGCCACCCCATCTGCCTACGCATCTATTTGCCTAGCATTTTTTGTTTCTTCATGGAGGGTGCACTTAGACTAGCAGACCCTTCTGTGCCTTTTCCTTTTTTGGCTTTTTTCTTTTGATTTCCTATCTAGAACTACCCTTATTGCTTCCAAGGTCCCAGATTAAGCAGTTGGGAACCTTACTTCTCTACCTAAGCTACTGGTATGCCAAGATTGAACAGTTTGGACAAATTTTTTTCTCTATATCTACAATAGAAAATTGAAACATGGAATGATCCAGATTAGGCTATTGGACCACCCACCAAAATTTTGTGAACATCAAGCTATATACACACATTGTCTTCTCTTGGAAATATGGGATCTTTGCATCACCAAAGCAGAGCATATTTGGACCTTTCTTTGTCAATCATGAAATATGAAACCTATTGGTATAGGTAGCTAACAGATCCAACTCTTAATCATTTCATTTGGAATGGGCTAGACACTATTCAATATCAAGTAATACAAGGCGTCTGTGAAGACATTAATAAACTCATACCTAAAAGGGATTATCCTCTACTCATTGAAGATATTCCCCATGGTATCAATATTCCAAACATTGACTATGATAGTGACCCTTATACCTATCAATCTCTTAGTAAAGTGGCTACGGGATTTGTAGAAGTCACATCATCACCATTATGGAGATTTGTGACATTTCACTCAGACACACAATTGGCAATGATATTGTCAAGCTTCAAGGGGAAAAAAAATTCAAGGAAGAAGCTTACATGGTAAGACGTTTAAAATGTATATTTGATTAATATTGAAAAATTCATTTATGTACAAGTTAATTGAACTTTTACTATTTCATGTTATAGGCAAAATTCAAATCTTCTTAACAATGAAGATCAGCAATTCATAAATAATTATGAGTTCATTCATATTGATAGTTGGGCAAAAGATGATAGCCATTTGTCTATGATTTTTAATCAGGTAGACAGAAAGATTCATAGCCACATACTGACTTATGATCTCGTTGTGAGAAAACTAACATATGAATACAAAGGAGAAAAAGGAGAGATAGTTAACATTTATCAAAAACCACAATTATTGATTGACTATCTTATAGACATATGTTCAAATGAAGGGGATTGGGTTCTGGATTTATTTTCTGGCTCAAGTAAGTTTTATTATATGGAATTGAATTTCAATATGTTATTTTTTAATTAATATTTCATTGTACTAATTTAGTTCATTATTTCTTTTGTGCTTGATAATTAGGTACAACACTTCAAAAATGAAGAAATTTCATTGCAATTGAAAAAGATCCAGTATAGTGCAATTTCATTCAGCAAAGAATTAATGCTCTTCAATTTCTTCGAGACGCAATGCAAGAAATTGGGATGAAGAAAGGGGACTTTACTGAATCACGTGTGTGAAAAAAGGCAAAGGAACCCCAACCACCATTACATGGAATGTTTGTAAAGACATAAATTGGGAGATTTGCAAACATCAAAGATCCATTAGAATAGGAAAATGAGAAAAACGAAGCAGAAAATATTGTGGAAGAAGACAATGATGAAACTCTAGAGGACGAAGAGTTTGGATTACGTGACAATGTTGATTAAATTTAAGTTATGCTTTGAAATCAAGCTTTGCAATGTTTTGATTTTGATATTTTATAAGAAGAATAAACACTCAATTAGGGTTGTTATGCGTTCAATATTTGTAATATGTGATTTTCGCATTTATTTTTAAGTTAATCATTATTTCTAAAAAAAAAGTGATTATTATTGTTTTTTGACATGAAATTCATAAAAAAAAAACCATTATTTAACCATTTTTAGTCAAAATTTTCGTATAAAAATTGTGATTTTGACATGTCAATTCTAGCAAAAAATTTTCAAAATGTGTAGTTTTTTTGTTATATTTATGCTAAAAATGGTTATTTTTATGTCCATTGTTAAAAAATATTGCTTTTTAGAAACAATTATTTCATGTGGATTGTAAAATTAATTAAGGATGTATAAATATGTAGAATATCGAAAACTCAACATATCGACCTTCTAGTTTAAAAATGCAAAACAATAAAAAATTTCACTACAAAAAAAAAATTAAAATAAAAAACAAGAGAATATGAGAAAATGACCACTTAAAAATTATAAAATTTACAAAATAATTATTTACATTTTGTACATTAGAAAATTTAAAGCCAAAAAACAGGGCTCTTAAAAAAAGAGTCTGATGCAGAATACCCACTCTTTCAAAGTAGCATGAAAATCACTACCATTCTAAAATATAATGTACATAAAGAAAATTAAAGTGCCAAAAAGTATGCTCTAAAAAAACATGTGTCTTCTGTGTTATCACTTAGGTTGTTCCCTGCCTCCTGAAGGGAATACGACCGAGGTAACCACTAACCAATCTTTTAGCTACAGGTCCTAGCCTACCTGCAACCAGAGAGGGCTCTTTCCTTATAATTTCGCTTTTTTTTTTGTATCTTAGGCTAGTTATAATGCTCAGGGTTTTTTTTTAAGTTTGTTGGATGGTGATTTCAGGTAGAACTGGGATGCAAGTCCAAAACAGTCTATACTATTGGGCAATGGAGTCAGTGGTGGTGTACTGCTGAAATTGTTTCTTGGGTGAATAGTGATGCTACAGAGTAGGATAGGCAGTCTAGGAACAATTTTCAAATCTGGAAATCGATGGAATGAAGTCAGGGAATGAAAGGCAATCAAGAATCTTTCATTATGCTGGCAGAGGGAGAGTGTATGAACATTATCTAGGATCAATTGAGAATTCCTGAATGGTATTCAAAGTGAAGGAATTAGTGCAAACATGAGCAGTTAAGAATTCATATTTATGACTAATCCTGAAGAAAACATAATTAATAGCATAGATTGAGTACATGGTGCATTAAAATAAATACTGGGCTATTTTTCTTCTTTGTTACTAAGATTATGGAACATATATGAAATTTGTAAACACAAAAAACATAAAACACAGTTTAGAATAACTTGTTGTTCCATTGAATGACACATGAATTCTGTAGCAGGTCCCAGAACATCATTTGCACATTCAGGCGGTGCAGAAACCATGAACTTCAACAGCCATTTGTATTAGAGAGTCTCAAAAATTACAGTGCAGTCTAGAAAGAAAATCACCAACCCCAAATACATATTATGGGGAGGTATTTATACAGAAAGGGAAATACAAAATATCATGAAGATAAGTCTTGAACTCATAACTTCCTTTAGAAACTCTTAAGAAGTAGTAAGTGAGGGAATAAATGATGTAGTAAATATGAATGTGCTAGTTGTCCAATTTGTCAGAGGTATTTTGATTTTTTGGGCTGAGTGAGTCGGCTGGTCACTACGCATTAATTTCTGCATTTTCTACCTTGATGTTGTTGTGTTGTTTGTTGTTGCCTTCGCCTTTATCATCGGTGCTTGATTTCTTTGCATCAACGAGTTGTAGTCACCATTCAATTTTTTCTTTTTTGTTGTTCTCTTCCCTTTGATAGGTGGACCATGCCTTTGTATTGGCTGAGCTGTAGCTGATCAAAAGAATTAATGAACAAAATTACCTGAGCAATGTCTCTATCATTCCTTTCCACCAATCCTCTGTAGGCAGTTGATGTCTTTGTATTTTTATCAGTGTTTCATCAACTTTAGTGTTTCTATAAAAGTTTGGTTGGACTTTGAAGAGATGGTTTATCTCATGCTTAATATAAAACAGATTTTCTAGCTTGTCATAAAGACTCTGTCCAGATGAAGGCCCTATTTCTTCTGATGTGCTCGAGGACGCTATGATTTGATTGGAGGCATAGTTGTTTACTCTGTTGGCATAATGCTCATGTGATAGTAGTCTTCCAGCGCTGGTTAATAAACTGGGTAGCCCTCTGCTCTGTAATTCTGCAAACTTTATTCTAAAGTCATCTACCTCTGCCTACATCTCTTGCCATTTTCTCTCCAGAGTTTGCACAAAATTCCCTAGTGTCAGCATCCTTTTTACTAGCAAGATGATATCTATCCTACTCATGATACCTATTGTTGCCAATTGCTCTTTGGTATGAGTGTTCAGGAATTGGATCATTCTGTTGGCTTGCTCAGGGATATTTCCCAAAGATGCTCTAGCATTTTGATTTTCGAACTGAGCTAAGCCTATCAATTCCATTTGCTCATGAATAGTTTCAATGGATTGCCATTTGTCTGTAATGGATTGGACAATTTTGGCCCACAAAATTCTCTCGAGTTTAGCCAGAGTCTTGTTAAGAGTAAGCTCCTTTTCCAGCTCCTTTATCTTTTTCTCCAGGGTTTTCACTTCCCTTGTTTTCTCAGCTACATCCATCTTCGATTTGTCATATCTTTCCTCAATTTTGACCAGCTTTTCTTTGGCCTATTTTAATTCTGCCATCTGTACCTCTAGGGCCTTTATTTCTTTCATCATTTCCTCCATGCTCAGGCTGGCCTCTTGCTCTACTGGTGTTGTTGTTGTCGCTGAAACTGTTGCTGAAGTTGAGGTACCTGCTATTGATGATGGATCAGAAGGAGGGGGTGTTGTGTGGACTGTAGGAGATGCAGTCTCAATAGTTATATCTATTAGTGTTGTCTGAGAGGCCAACTCTCCCTATCTTCCTTGCAATGATGCCTACAAGGCATTCTCCTTTTCTATCAATCTTTTGTGTATCTTCATGAGCAAGGTGACCACATCGTCCTCTTCTTTTTGTTGTGCCACCTCTATAGTTTGAGGATGTAGTGTAGCTAGTAGCCTGAGTTGTCTTCTAAGGGCTGCTATGTCTTCCTCCTTCTTTTTGATTAAGGCCTTAATTCCCTTAGGATCCTTGGGATCATGTCCCAACTCTATGATAATCTCCTCCAAGGATTTGATTCTATTATCCTTAGCCATTGAGGAGGCCTTCTATAATTCTAGATGGGCAGCAGCATTGTGCAATGAATTTTGCAATCTCCGGGCCAACAATGTTTTGTCTGCCAAGGTAGAATACACGATTTCGCCGGTCTGCTTTTGTAACTCAATCTGGTCTATTGGATGGATATCCTTGGAGAGAACTTCCAGATTAGTTCTGATATAGTCAAGATCTGATTGTGGTTGCTGCGTTGTAGGTCTGAAATGACTGAGGGTCATTTTTCCTTCTTGAATGTCATAGGCTTCCATTAGCCTTTGCTTGTTAGTGGGAGCCATTCTTAGCAGTTGGTTGTAAAGCTGGAAGCTCACTGGCTCATTTCTAGCTTTGATATCAGTGAATGCCTTCTTAATATCAGATCCTTGTCTGCTCTGTTGTCTGGTGGATGTAACCTCCACACCTTGTTGTCTTTCTTGCTCTGGCTAGAAGGAGTTCGCTGATGTCTCCATACTTGGGGGAACTTACTGTTCAGTTGGCCCCTCTTGCAATTCCTCTTCTGAATAAGGATTTAATCTCTGTCTCTTTCTCCTTGCTGATCTGTAGATGTCCCTGCGGGTTTTTCTTCCTGTCTATCCCTTTTCTTGGCCCTTTCCTCATTAATAGGAGTCTGTAACATAGGAATTTCCATCACCTTTGCTTGAGTTGAAGGGTCTTTCCCTTGACTTTGTTCATATGTAGAAATCGGTCAGTCTGCCATTGTCTCCTGCTGCACAGAATGGTGCACTTGCTGTTCTAAATGATGCTCCTCTTTTCCTTTACATGTTCCGGCTAGTGGATCACCTTCTTGGGCAGGCTATTGGGAAGCCATGGTGGATGAGGTGCCTTATCCAAGGTGCTGAGGAGATGTGAAAAACACCTGTCCAAAAGATTCCAAGTCAATTGATTTTTCAAGGTTCTTCATTTCTTTTTCCATTAACTCTTCTTCGGTAAGCTTTTCCACTAGTGTGCCCTCTACCCATTCTTGTTGATTGGCATATTGTTCAATTTCAGGGATTCTGTGGTGAGGATATCCTATCAGCTTGTTTTTTACTCTTCTAAATCTTATGAAATGTTCAGGGTCATATGGTGACCAATGGAAATTGAATTTGAGCTTAAGTTTCTCTCTCAGAATCTCGTCAGCATCCTTCCATGCTTCTTCCCTTTTATTAAAGATAAAGGGGCCCAATTGATGTCTTATTTTAAGTTGTGCCTTTTTCCTAGCACCATGGAAGTTATTTAAGTCTGCACTCTTGAATTTCCGATAGTACTCCAAGGCAAAGAGTCTCATGGGGACATATTTTGGTAGTCTTCATGGGGCTAATTCATAGCCATAGATCTTTATTACAGTGTGGTTTTGGTAGTAGTACCAGTCACCAATGTTGTATCCCTTTGAGAGGTGCAAAATTCTCTGCATTTTAGTAGTGAGCCTGGGAGGAGGATCTGCTGACAACAAGCAAGTGGCTGAGTAGATGAAAAGGTCAATGAACTCACAGTATGTGTATGGGGAGAGATTAACATGATGGAACACTGATGACAAAAATATTACAGACCTTCGCTCCCCCCTAGAATCCAATTTCTTGAGGAAAACTGGGAAACTATCACGCTGATAGTACAACCGCAAATGATATATATATGAAGTGTATTTGAATACACTTTCCCTCTCTAAGTTCATGAACTACTCATGAATATTGTTGGCTATGAAGGTGGCATAGTCATACATGACAGCAGGGGGCTGTCCTAGAGTAAATATGGAAATCAAAGGAAAGACAGTCCCATCCACAATTTCACTCGTTCTGAATCCTAGGATGTAAGAGATCATGTCTATGAGCATTTTTTCCTCCTCAGTAAACCAAGCATGGTGATAGTGGATTGTGAATCTGGAGTAACACTCTGGTGGCATAAACAGCTTGGCAAGTCATTCAACTTCTGTAGATGACAACTTTGAGGCTTGATCCAGTAATTGTTTCATGGAAAGGCAGAGCAGAGGCTGAGTTGGTTTGAATTGCTGCATCTCATTTATGGACTGAGAGGTAATATAAAAGAGGACATTTCCAGGAGCATCCATCACTGCCCTTTCAGAAGGCTCATAGTTCGCACAACATTTATGGATGAGGTCAAGGAAGACATTCACTGAAGGAAGTTGATATATAGGCATGCTGGATTCCCATATTCCTAATAGGTCAGCTTTGTTTATGAATTTATTCCTTATTTCACAGAAATCCTAAAGGTGAGGCTTCTCTCCCTCCATATCAGCAATTTGATAGTCTCTTTTAGCAAGAGGTATCCACTCTAACTCTCTATGAGGTGCATTTAATGGTGCAATATTGAGGGAAACTGGAGTGTCCATGATTTACTGGATTTATAGCTGGATTTGGCCTATATTTCAACATGAAAACAAAATCTTGATTATGGATTTTTCTTGACAGGGAATTTGCAATTCGCGTTCTATGCGAAGATGGCTCTGCTGAGTAAAACTCAATGGGAACAAAGAGCTAACAGGGTTCTGCAACAAGAAAGCTTGAAAATAGTGGAGAGAGCGGGAATTTTCTAGGTTTTTTAATGGTTTTGCAGGTGAAAGGCAGCTGGATTTTGAATTTTAGTGAGCAGTTTATCAGAGTCCCAGAAACTGGTAGGTTTATGCTCAATCATACGGTTTAAAGAGTGAGGCAGAGTGGAGGAGTTTGCGAGTGGAATGTCTATGAATTCAATTTTAGGTCTATTGGTGATTTTTCTCAGAGAAGCTATGAAAAACAGGGTTATGGGCATTCCCGTGTAAATACCTGTTTGTTGGAAACTTTGCGGTGAAATGGAGTTGTAGGTAGTGCCGAGGAGGTCGCATTGCAGGCTGAATACGCCTGGGTGGTAGACTAGGATGTTAAATGGCGGATTGGTCATATTTTTCATGTAGAGACTTTAGCTATTGGTTACATAAAGAACAAACAAAACATCACTTTCGTGAGTTTTAACGGAAATTTGTGGTTTTTGAGTCTTTTTGGCGCTTTTTGTGCTGACATCGACATGACGTCACCTAGTGCTGTAGCAAGGTAAGGTGGTTAACGTGGCGCCCGATGTGGATTTCTGACGGGGCAGCCACGCAAGATTATACAGTAGTGGGGGTGCTGACGCAAAAGCTAACGTGGGGGTGACGTGAGCGGCGGGGAGGACAAGCGGTAAGTGGTTTGTTATCAGACTGCCCATGGTACGGGAGTGGTTTGTGTCAGCACATGCCCGATGCAATCGTAACGGGCCATGCATCCCCACGTACGGTGACAAAACCGCTTTCTATCAGGAGCTAACCCTCGTACAGTGGGGTAGCTCTGATATCGGCGTGGGCCATCAAATCTGCCCGGTGCAATCGAATGGCTGACAAGATGCATAAATGTTGGTGTGATACGGTGTGGGGACCCGCCCATATATTAAATATTATTAAAAAATATGGCAGGGGAAAACTTTGGGTTAATGGGTTTATATGATTTATATGGTGCAGGCATGGTTATTAATTCGACCAAACATCAAACTAATCCCAAAGGTTTATATGCGCACCATGGTTTGAATGTGGGGTAAAGTGGGAGGGTTAAAGCGGTTATGTATTTAACTTGAGGTTAAATAAATCCCAAGGGTTTATCTGCGGAAGGGCTAATATGAAGTCCCAGGTGGACTTAATATTTCACAAAACTATATTATATGGCTATAGTGCCAAGGGGTAGGGATATTTAGTATTTTTTGTGGTTTTCATATAGGTTTTTGTAGAATAGGGATAGGAAAATGTTTGAGGGAGATAAATAATAGAATTAGAGGTTAGTATGACTTTGTGGAATGAAATTGCATGCACGGATGCAGAGTTTATAAGGTGAAAACTTAGGCATAAGAAAATGTAAGGAGTATGAATTGATGATTTTTACACAAGAAATGTGGCTTCTTTTCACTAAGTAAACTCAAACTTTGGCTTAGCATTTCTCATAGAATGAAGTGAAATAGGACTATTGGGAAAATCTCAAGGTCCTTGAGGGGATGTTAGTCAAATATTTCTGGGGGAATAAAAGGGGAAATTAGTCATGCTTCCACTGTTCTGGAACTAAACAACTGCCATGGTCCTTGTGTTATTGATGAGATGGGTCCTTTCTTGATAAGGCAAAAGATCACAACCTTGTTTCTGCAACCTTAAACTACCTACCCAGCCTAATACACCTAACATATTTTCTTCCTTTTGATTGGGTGCATTTGAACTTGCAAACCCTGAAGTTACTATTTTCTTTTGACTGCCCTCCTATGTAAGTTTACCCTCATCTCTTTCAAGGGCCCAGATTAAGGAGTTGGGCTCCTTATTTTCTCTATCTATCTATCCATCTGCCAAGCTTAAACTGTTTGGATAGATATTCCTTCTCTATTCTACAACAAGCAATTTAAACATGGAATGGTCCAGATTGAAGTGTTGGGCCATCCATCAAGTGTGATAAACAACAGTATTTGCACATTGTGAACTTGAAAATTAGATAGCAATGGCATTTTGATTGGCCACTTTCCTGGTATTTTGGTCTGGGGTTCATTTTCTTTACTCTCGTTGGCCAATTTACTCTTTTTTCCCTTTGATTTTTCTTTCAGGGAATACCCTCTTTACAGTTTTTAATTTACCTCATTTGTTTACAGAATATGGAACCTTTGTAGCATGAAAAGATGAACATATTTGGCACTTCCACAGTCAATAATGAAAAGTTAAACCTACTGGTATAGGAACCTAACAATGGCTCCACTTGGGGATGAATTTTCCTAGTGAAAAGCCAAGAACAACAGGTCAGATGGCCTTATTCGTAGTTGGCTGCTGTAATTTCAAAACTTCCTTTTCCTAGGAACCAATGATCTGAACCTTTGTAGCCTGTATGCAGTGCTCATGAGCTGATCTGTGCAAAATTACAGCTCTGTCTTTGCTGGTTTCTATGAGTTCTTATCAACATCTTTATACTTTCCAAGTATTATTTTTTATTTCTTCTGGTAAATGCAAAATATACACCAACTTGGTGTAATTCCTTGACCTTTTTATCAAAATATGCTGCATGTTGTTCCTTATCTAATTGTTGTAAATGAAAAACTGGTGGAAATACAAACATTTATGTACAAAATACAATGGTATTGTGTTGATCACAGGGAACCAAAATAGTTCTTGAGCATTCACCATTGACTGGGCCTTCCTCAGTATATGTGCCATCCAAACTCTTCAAGAAATAGGTGTTGTTACCTTGCACAACATGAATAACATAAGGTCCTTTCTAGAGAAAATTGAATTTCCCATGTTTCCCTTTATCTTCCCTCCTAGAGTCCCATCTCAGCACATTGTTTCCTATGAAGAAATCTTCAGATTTTGTTCTTTTGTCAAAGATCTTCTTGAGTTTATCTTGTAGAACCTGGGTTCTCTGATATACTTTTTCTCTTGTCAGTTGCAAGTGAATAGTTTGATTGATCCTTCTCTAAATGTGATTAGGGTCTGCTTGTATCTCTTGTAGCAACTTGGTCATAGGGATTCCTAAGGAGGAGGGGAAAACAACCTCTAGACCATATACCAATTCATATGGACTTGTTCCAATGGATCTTTTGGTGGTCAATCTGTCTGCACATAGTGCATTGACAAGTTTTTTATGGCAATTTTTCTTATTCTCCTACAAGACCTTCTTAATGATGTTGATGAGGATTTTGTTGGAGGACTCAGCTAGGCCATTACCTTGAGGGTAATAGGTTGTGGAATGGCCCAAGTTAATGTGGTACTTATGGAAAAAGTTGATCATTCTTTTGGATTTGAATGTAGCAGCATTGTCTGTGATAATCTTTTCTGGACAGCCAAATCTAGACAAGATGTTGGTTTCTAAAAATTGCATGATGATTGAGTCATTGGCTTGCCTACAATGGATGGCTTCTATCCATTTGGTAAAATAGTATGTGGCAGTAAAAATCCAGTTGTGTTGGCCTGAAGAGGAAGGATAAACTTCACCAATGAAGTCTAAACCCCATTGTTGAAATGGTCTTTCAGTTGAAATAGGCCTGAGGGGCAAAGGTAACAGTTTTCTCTTACCTTCAAAGATCTAGCATTTATGGCAAGACATTACAAATTTTTTCACATCAGCAAACAAGGAAGGCAAATAGAAACCAACCCTTAGTATTTTATCAGCTGTTGGCTTCCAATACAAGTGTCGTCCATAGTCCCCTGCATGGAATTCTTTGAGGACCTTGTCAGTTTCATCTAGTGTTAGGCAATTAAGCAGAATACCTTCATGATTTTCCAAAATAAAACATTGCCTATAATACAAAACTGTGATGCTTTCATTTTTAAGAATCTCTTTTTAGTCCTGGAAAACCCTAGAGGAGCTTGGAGGTTTAACAATACAAAACATATGTCAGTGTTGGGTTGTGTTATATTATTTCCACGACTAACCGACATAGTGAAACAGGGGATTAGAGGGGGGCCGTAGCCCCCCTTCGTTGCGCCGATTGCGCAGTGGGGGGGTCACAGGGGGGCGGCAGCCCCCCCTATTCGGGGGGTTTGAGGGGGGCGGGTAGCCCCCCTCTACGGGGTCCGGGGCAGCGGCCCGGGAAATTTTTTTTTTGGACCCTATATTAGGTTGGGCGAACCTACCTATGGTTTTGTGCATGATTTTTGCACATGGTATTGGACGCGATGGTCTTTCTGTCCATGGTATTGGATGCTTTGGCATGTATAAATATGTATTTTAACATTGAAAGGAACATAATGAAAAATCAAGCTGGTAGTCCCCGTTTTGGGATCCAGGGAAAAAATCTTTGTGCATATGTGTTTTATGGGTTATTTTCTCGCATTGTTTATTTTCTTTGTTTAAGAATTCGTATGTAGGTAATTTATGTACAGGGTTAAAACCTACAGTCAGCATACCAAGGGGATTGTAAAAAGGCTTGATTGATCTGTGGAGTCGCCATCTCCTGTTCGTTGTCCAGTTGATTGATATGAAGAGCTTGGAAGTTGGTTTCAGTCATTAATTTGACTACTCCTTGTCCTTTCATAAGTCTTATAGGCTTGATTTCAATGTCATACTCTAAGATATTGGCTATTCATTTGCCCCTTTTAGCTTCAATCCCTTCTTGAGTTAAAAAATCCTTAACCATAGCATTTCGGACATAGGCTATCACATGTGAGTACAAGATATAAACTTTGAAATCCTTGATGGCCTTTACAAGGGCATAAGATTGTTTTTCCATAATCTGATATCTTAAGGGGGAACCTCTAAGGGCTTTGCTGAAGAAAGCAATGGGCTTCTCACATCCTTGGTCATCTTTTTTCAATAAGACAACAACAATAGTATGCTCAGATGCAAAGGAAGAAATGATGAAATCTCTACCAAACCTCGGACTGGTGAGGACCGGTGTTTTTGTTAAGGTTGTTTTGATGTCCTCAAAAGCTTGCTTAGCTTCCATGGTCCATTTGACTTTAGAATATTTCTTCAACATATTATTCAACACTCTTATAAGCTCGACCAAATTGGGAATGAATCTTCTTAGGAAATTGATCTTTCCTAGAAAATCTTGCAGTTCTTTAATGTTTCTTGGATGAGGGACTTGGAAGATAGCTTGAATTCTGTACGGGTCAATTCTAATGCCATCTTTTGAAATTATGTGACGTAGGAGTTTGCCTTATTCTAGGCCAAACAATGATTTCCTTAGGTTCAATGATATGCCATATATTCTGCAAACTAGGAACACTTGCCTTAAATGCTCTAGATGTTCTTGATCTGATTTTGAAAAAGAAATGAGGTCATCAAGGTATATGACTAAGAAATCAAGGATCTCTTTAGCAAAGGCTATGTCCATTGCTCTTTGAAAAGTGGCCCCTACATTTTTGAGTCGAAAAGGAATTTTGACATATTTGAAGGTTCCCCAAGGTGTTGTAAAGGCAGTTTTGTCTTGATCATCCAGGTGGACTAAACCCTGATTAAATCTTGAGAATCCATCTATAAATGAGATCCTAGAGGCTCCCACTACCCTTTGTAGGATATGGTCCCTTTTTGGTAAGGGGTGATGGTCATTGAGAGATATTTTGTTCAAATTTCTCAAGTCAACACATAGCCTTATCTCTCATGTTTTCTTCCTAGTAGGCACTAGGTTTGAAATCCATTATAAGAACCTGATAGGTGCAATGATTCCAACTTCATACATTCATTTAACGTCCTTTTGAATCAAGGGAAGGAGGACAAGATTCACTCTTCTAAGATTTTGTTTAAAAGGTTTTTGATTCTCTTTCAAAGGTATAGTGTGTTGGATGACCGAAGTAACATAGGACTTGAGTTCCTCATAACTCCAGGAAAAAACATCTTGGAACTCTTTAAACAAGTCAAGCTATTTCAATTTCTGATCAGTAGGCAATTCTTTGGAGAGTTTTACCATTCCAGGATTTTCTATGGTTCCAACGTTACAGTCCTAAATTTCTGCATTGAGAGGTTGCATCTTTGGCTTCCTAGGAATGTCATTTGAGTGAAATATGTCCTCCAAAGGAGTTAGGCATGTGGGCAAAAAATTCTCTTCTAGTTCAATTACCTCAGCTATTTCATCAAGATCTGTTTGCTTTAGCTCTTGTCAATTCTTGTCATCAAAAGTTGTTGGGTGTAAAATCAGGTTTGTTGTTTCAGCGGATATATTTTGTTCAATTTTGTCTATCTGTTGTTGCTCATCCATGGTGCTTGTATTAATGTTTATGCTGGAGAACTCCTCTTTCAAAGTCAAGAAGTTATTTATTTGTGTATCATTCTCAAAAACTTGCCAATTCTTGACATTATCTGGGACAGGAGGTCTGTGTTTGATTTCAGCAGTAGAATGGTGGTTGGGTTCAAATGGTAGCTTGCAAGTGATAGCAAAAGTTGTCAAGCTATGTGCATGTAAGTTGTGCTTTCTAGGAATTTTGGTGAGCCGAGATTTTGAAAAGGTGTTAAGTATTATAATGGCTACCCCTCTCTAAGCCCTCAACCTGAGATCATTTGTGACAAAATTACCCTTCATCTATTGTATAATCAAATCAGAATCCCCTAGAATTGAAACCTTAATTGCCCCTAGACCTCTGATCAATTTTAGACCTAATAAAAGGGCCTCATATTCAGCCATATTATTTGTGCATCTGAAATTTAATCTATACACATGACCTTCAGCATGGTCATTTTGCATGTTGTGTATCCAAACAACTGCCCCTGCTCCTAATCTGTTCACAGAGCCATCAAACTCCAAGTACCATGAGATCTATTGGTTGTGATTAGCCTTAAGAGTTTTAGGAGGTTGTCGAAAGGGTAGATTTGGCTCTTGTATGTCATATGATATATCATTTCCCTTTGTTGCATCAATCATATCAACAATTTTTTGACCTTGGGCACTAGATTGTTCTTCTATGTTTTGCGTTTGTGCTACTTCTAGTAGTTTGACATGTTGGAAATAATACTGAGAGGGGGGGTGAATCAGTATTATCAGATCAATCAAACTTTTCAATTTCATACTCAGAAACATATACGCTACTTCAATTAAGTGAACCCGCGTGTACACGCTACTGTGTCTAATGAAACTCAGGTATATCCAGAGATCTTATAATTCAGTTAGCTTAATCTTCAGTAAATGCATCAGATCATTATTAAGCATATTAACAGTAAACAGGTGCAGAATAACACAACAGAACATCACACAAGAGCCACACACATGAACACAAAGATATAAGGTGGAAACCCAATGTGGGTGAAAACCACCTGCTGCAAGTCATCTCAATCTTCTTCTTAATAAGAAAATCCTTTTACAATATTTGTACTGGTGCAGTCTTATACCAGTACGGGAGCTACAACCCCCTTTGCTCTTGTACTAGCCGATCCATTTACTAGTACGCAGGCTGCTACCTGCTACAATGCTGCAAAGATCTCTTTTAGCTTTTGTACTAGCTTAGATACTAGTACGTAGGTGCTTGCCTACAATCTTCTCACCTCCAGGTACCACGTTTCATCAATTTTCAGACTGGATACACTGAAGCACAACACATAATTTGAAAGGCCACTTTTCATCCAATTTTCATACTGGACCCATAACTATCATTGAAGCTCAAGACAATCATCAAACTCTGAATCACTGAAACCCTGTTAACAACAGTCACCAGAACACAGAGCAGACACAAAACTCTGTAATAACCATCAGATCCATCTGCAACTTCAAATATCAAGCTTTACAATGTATACGCTACTTCGATGAATCAAACCCGCGTGTATACGCGCTTTTGCCAAAGACAACCCGCGTACAGATCTAAAAATAATTTCTCATAACTTGCAGTTGTACCAGACATCAGTCATACTCATAACACTTATAGAACAATACATGCGTCAGTATGTAGATCTAGAATAAGCATCATAAAGATAGTTCATTTCAAACCATTTGATCCCGATCTCTCCTTAGATCTTGTTCTCCATCAACCGGTGAGATCTCTCCTTAGCTCAGATCAAGCAATGCATCATCAACCCATAACCTGCATACTGGATCTAATACTTCATCAGATATTGAAGACATTTCAGATACTCTTGCCTAATGATTTCCTTCTCCTTATATAGCCTTAGGCCTTGCTCAATACCAAGAGCCAAAACCATAGTAACACAATACCATCAACTTCAAAACTAGGGATCGACACGCCCGTCGAGACACAATGGTCCGAAACCATAGGCACAACTTCCAAGGACTAACCGCCATGGACCAAAGGTACTTTTCCACATACACGCGCTTTTGCTGAAGCCATCCTGCGTGTACACGCGACTTGGGCTTAACGAACCTGCGTGTATGAACTTTCTCTTCTTCTTATAGTCTGATCATCAATTCCTTGCTGCTGATCTTCTGTACTATGATTTGTCATCAGTGTGGTTTGCCATCAAGGACAATACTTATCTCATAATGCCAACAATCTCCCCCTTTGGACTTGATGGCAAAGCTAACTTGTCACACTTAGAACTATTATCTGATTCCTTTGAGCTGTCCTCCATCAGTCACATCTGATATCTCTTCTGAAGATTCAACGAGTTATACATAAGTGAGATATTCTTCTATGAGAGGGTTGCCATCAAGTACAACACATGCATCATAATGCCAACAATCTCCCCCTTTGGACTTGATGGCAACAACACCAAATCACTCTCCCCCTTTGACATCAAGGGCAAAGGGTGGACCAAGATATTCTCTTCCTTTACTGAATCATTCCACTGTCCATACTCCCCCTGAGTACCTGCTGAAATCTCTGAATAGTCTCCCCCTTTGTATATGCCAAGGTGTACCAATCTGTTCATGCTCCCCCTGAGTACATGCTGAATCTCTATACCGCTGAAGTGTGTTGTACATGCTCTTCCTGACTATAGGCAAGATCTGCAAAAGATGTTCTTCAAGAAGAACATGACTCTATACATCATAAAGGACCTTCCTATCATTTAGGACTCATACATACATCCATCTCTCAACTAAGTGAGGATATACAAAAATTGACTCATCCACCCAACCAAGTGGGAATACATCAAAATTTTACATATGACAACCAATCACATTGCTTCAATCATCCCAGGCATAGTGGGGAAACCAAAATAGGCTGTTACATGACCTTGACACCAAGAAAGAGATACCACAAAAGAGATATATGACATAGAGACGAAATAACTAGACCAAGACTTATGAAAGTCACTAGCAGCATCTGATAATCACCATTCAGATCAGCAACCAAGAGATCCTTCTGTTCTCCTTTCGCCTTTGTTCCTTCTGAAATCAACACCAAATGTGAACTAGAACCAAAAGCTTTAAGATAATGCCAACAATGCATCATTGGAAGATTATCTGCTCCCCCTGAACCTGTGCCAGATGATCTCTGTCAGACCTATATCAAACTTTCTGCAACCAACATCTGTCCCTGCTGATTTCCTTCAAATCTCCATATACGCGTCTGTATACACATAAACAAGCCTATATACGCGGATATTCCTTACGCCAAACGCGTACACCATATACGCGACTATCCCCTTGTAAAACGGCGTATGCACGCGGATATCCTTTAAACAACACGCGTACACAAATTTCCATATCAGCAACCTGTAAATGTCCTGTAGAGAATGGGTCATCAACCTATAATAGGGTATGTCTGCATCAATTTATCCCTTTGAACAGAATTCAGAGTCATTCACATTGTATCATGTGTGAAACCACCATAGCCATTTCATCAAGCTCTACATGATGCAAGTATCATTACTTGGGAACATCTGCATCAATTAACATATGTAAGTATAAACCTATCATCATATAGATAAGAACTCATCACCATGTCTCCAATAAAGCAACTTTGAGTAGTCATCCATGTATCAGCATTATGTATCTTGAGCTCAAGCTCATTTGACAAAACTTCTTGATATCATCAACAGCAACAATCCTTATCCACAAGAGTGCCTGCATCATAACTGTATGATTTTTATGCATATGACAACAGCAGTATATGAGTGACCCATCATCAAGTGAGGAAGATGTATATTCAAGCTTTGTACTTCTTCTTGTGCTTATGAAGATCACCATGTAAGCACCATATATGCATCATCAAAGAATCATCCATAAATCTGATCTGAACATCAACTATGTAACCCCAAGAATCATATGAGATTTTATCATAGACAACTCACAACCACATCATAGCAAGATATATCATTTAGCCATATAAGAATCATCACCAAGGATTATTAACCATAATGCCAACAATGAATTACTAAAGGCATATGCTCCCCCTCAACCAGTGCCATCTATTAGATCTGATCATGCATAAGCATCAAAACATCATCATCCTCAAGTTAGGATCAAAACACTTCTAGACATCATGCAAGTAACAAAACATTTCCACACATCCTCAGCAGACTGTAACCAATAGAGCAAATAATAGACTGAATCATATCAGATCCTTTTTCTGATCCTGTCCCCACTGCTTTTCCTCAAACTGACATATACGCGACTTTGCAGTGTTTAACTCGCGTATATACGCGACTTCCCTTTAAGGAACTTGCGTATGAGATTCAGGACACTGAAGTTTTACACTTTTAGCTCCCTCTGAGTCTGATATGTCTATGCTGTGCTGTGTCTCAGTACATTGTGCTGACTGTACTTCCTTCTTCCTCCATATCTTCAAGTGTGATGAGGTTTTCTTCTTTTGGTGTGATGTCCATCCTTTGTTCCTGCATTCCTTTGCTATATGTCCAAGCTTGTTGCATGCATAACATCTTACATGTTTCATGTTCCTTCTGTAGCAATCAGCAGCTTTGTGACCATACATATTGCAAGAAAAGCAATATCCATTAAAGTACCTTGAGTGTGATGATCTTTCTGCATGATGGTCTTGAACCCTTCTTCTTCTACATCTAGCTGCAACATGTCCAAGATTATGACATACATAACATTCAACATTATTCATAGGAGGAGTAAAAGATTTTCTTTGAAGAATCTCTTTCCTTGGTTGATGATGAGATGGATCTTTCATTTCTTCACTGATCACTTTAGATTTCTCTTTAGAGTTCCTTGCCTCACCTTGTGGACTAGATTCACCTTCAACAGATTCATGAAAACCAAGACCGGTCTTTATAGCAGGAGACCTTTGACTACTAAGAATATCATCCAAGGCTTTAGAACTATCTTGAAATCGTAAAAGCTTATCCTTTTCTTCTAGTTTACCTTTCAAGATATTTACCTCAACCTGAAGCTGTTCTTCCTTTTCAAGAGATTGCTTTTTCAAATCTTCTTCACTTTTCCTTCCTTCTTCCATTTGTTCCCTTAGTTTGAGAATCTCCTTTTCTTGTTCTTCATTCACATCCTGCTGCATTTGACGAACTCGGAAGGCACATTCTAGTTGAGATTTTAGGCTGGTGGCTTCGATTTCTTGTTTTGCAATAGCTTGGAGTAGATCTGTATTCTGCTTCTTTGATTCTTCAAGATCTCCTTTTAGTGAGAGGATTGTAGCTTCAAGATTTTCATAGTAGCTGGATCTATCTTTGAGTTTCTTGATGGTTGTGCTTCTTTCGTTGACTTGTTTTCTTAATGATGTCACTTCATGCTGCAATTTTCGACATTGGTCTTCCTTGTCCTTGAGTAGCTTTCTTACCTTGTTTCCTTCTTCTAGTTGGGCCTTTAGTTTGGTAACTTCTTCTTTGAAAGCACATTCCCTTTTGTTCAATAGATCTTGTTGATCTTTAACTTTGTCTGTAAGCCTTCTAAATACTGCCTCTATTTGATACTTTTCTTGCTCACCCATAAAAGCATGTTCAGTAGTTTCACTATCACTTCCATCACTTTCACAAGGAAATATAGCAGGAACATCAGAGGATAACACATTCATACCTGATAATGATTCTGAATCTGATTCTGAATCTGAAGAACTTCTTATACCTAATCCCCAATCGACTCTCCCACTGTCATAGTCCTTCTGAGATGTCTTCTTCTTCTTATGAGCCTTCTTCTTAAGCTTCTTTCCCATTGTTCCACGGATCTCCTTCAAGCGATCAAGCTTCTACCAAAGGACCTACTCTGATACCAATTGTTGGAAATAATACTGAGAGGCGGGGTGAATCAGTATTATCAGATCAATCAAACTTTTCAATTTCATACTCAGAAACATATACGCTACTTCAATTAAGTGAACCCGCGTGTACACGCTACTGTGTCTAATGAAACTCGCGTATATCCAGAGATCTTATAATTTAGTTAGCTTAATCTTCAGTAAATGCATCAGATCATTATTAAGCATATTAACAGTAAACAGGTGGAGAATAACAGAACAGAACATCACACAAGAGCCACACACATGAACACAAAGATATAAGGTGGAAACCCAATGTGGGTGAAAACCACCTGCTGCAAGTCATCTCAATCTTCTTCTTAATAAGAAAATCCTTTTACAATATTTGTACTGGTGCAGTCTTATACCAGTACGGGAGCTACAACCCCCTTTCCTCTTGTACTAGCCGATCCATTTACTAGTACGCAGGCTGCTACCTGCTACAATGCTCCAAAGATCTCTTTTAGCTTTTGTACTAGCTTAGATACTAGTACGTAGGTGCTTGCCTACAATCTTCTCACCTCCAGGTACCACGTTTCATCAATTTTCAGACTGGATACACTGAAGCACAACACATAATCTGAAAGGCCACTTTTCATCCAATTTTCATACTGGACCCATAACTATCATTGAAGCTCAAGACAATCATCAAACTCTGAATCACTGAAGCCCTGTTAACAACAGTCACCAGAACACAGAGCAGACACAGAACTCTGTAATAACCATCAGATCCATCTGCAACTTCAAATATCAAGCTTTACAATGTATACGCTACTTCGATGAATCAAACCCGCGTGTATACGCGCTTTTGCCAAAGACAACCCGCGTACAGATCTAAAAATAATTTCTCATAACTTGCAGCTGTACCAGACATCAGTCATACTCGTAACACTTATAGAACAATACATGCGTCAGTATGTAGATCTAGAATAAGCATCATAAAGATAGTTCATTTCAAACCATTTGATCCCGATCTCTCCTTAGATCTTGTTCTCCATCAACCGGTGAGATCTCTCCTTAGCTCAGATCAAGCAATGCATCATCAACCCATAACCTGCATACTGGATCTAATACTTCATCAGATATTGAAGACATTTCAGATACTCTTGCCTAATGATTTCCTTCTCCTTATATAGCCTTAGGCCTTGCTCAATACCAAGAGCCAAAACCATAGTAACACAATACCATCAACTTCAAAACTAGGGATCGACACGCCCGTCGAGACACAATGGTCCGAAACCATAGGCACAACTTCCAAGGACTAACCGCCATGGACCAAAGGTACTTTTCCACATACACGCGCTTTTGCTGAAGCCATCCTGCGTGTACACGCGACTTGGGCTTAACGAACCTGCGTGTATGAACTTTCTCTTCTTCTTATAGTCTGATCATCAATTCCTTGCTGCTGATCTTCTTTACTATGATTTGTCATTAGTGTGGTTTGCCATCAAGGACAATACTTATCTCATAATGCCAACATGACATCAGTTTTGGGCACATCTCAGCATTATATAAAATGAATGAATCCAGGTCGGAATGCATTGAATAGATGGGGAAGTTTTGGGGTTTTTCTTGACTACTAACCAAATATTTCATTAGTTTTTCGCGGTATAATATCTTTGGCTAGCCAAAGACTGAAATAGTGGCATAAGACATGTCTAGTTGCAAAGATCCTTGGAGTTTTGCACCCCAAGATCTGGATAAAAGCATACCATACTTAGGTGGAAAATCGACTACTACGACATCCATCAAGATTCTCTTAGCTGGATATTGGACTAAAGATACACAAAGGTCTTTGATTAGGCCTAGACACCTGACCTAGATGGAATCAAATGAGAACAAGTCTTTGTATGGCCTTGTGATGTCTAGATCCAGTCTCTCCATCATAGATTTAGGCATTAGGTTATGGGAGGCTCCCGAATCAAACATAGCATTATGAAGCACTTTGTCATGAATGTTTAAGCTCACATAAAATGGAGGAACTCCTCCATCTACCATTTTACCATTGACTTCTGGGCCAAAAATTAGTTCTGGTTGATCGTCAAGAACATTTACTGCATCCCTATTCTCTGGTATTTGTAGTGACCTATTGATTTGTTGTTTGTAAATTTCATGTTTAGCCAATTCAGAGAGAGGAATAGCTATTTTCAACTTACCTGTTTCTGTTTCCAAGTTAAAAGGCTTTTCTATCTGAATTTTTATATTGTGGACAACAAACTTTTCCTTTTCAACTGGATTTTCAGTGATTTCCTCTTGATTATGAGTGTTGTTTTGAGGTACATCTGATTTGAAATTACTTTCAGGAGGGTGATTCAAATTTTCTTTTGTTGAATGGGAGAGGTATGGCTGATTTTTTAAAGACTGTGAGTCTGATATGTCTTCCACAGTGACTTCCTTTGGGTCTGAGTCTGTTTTAGTGGAGGATTCTAATAGGACAGCTTTATCCATTGTTTTCTTTGGCTTCTTAGTATCCTTTAGCTTGGTAGGTTCAGGCCCCTCTATGGTTCTACTTCTTAGTTTGTACTGTTTATGAACCTCATAGATGGCTACATCATAGCCTTCCCTAAAATCAATTGACTCTCTGGACTTGGTTTGTATTTGATTGAAATTGTGAGCCTCTTGGTCATCTTCTGTTACGAAAATTTGTTGGTCACTGTTTAACCCCATTAGGTTGATTTGGGTGTCCTCTATTGGTTCACTGGATGTTGAAGCTTTGGCATAATTCTCTTGAAATGGAGGTCTGATGTTCTGTTCAGGGCCAACCCTTCCAACATTTGGGTTTTGATTTTTTTTAAAGTTTGGGTTTCTTGGAGTATTATTTGGTTGACCTTCCCATGATGATTTTCTTTCAATAGTTTCCACCCTATCCCCAAGTCTGTCCATGCCTTTGATGATTGCATCAAGTTTTTGTTCAAATGCTGAAGGTTCCTCCTTGAAAGTAGTTCTTAGTTCAGCTCTTGCCTGATTTCGCCTAGCAATTAGCTTTGCCTCCACACTAACAACTATATTCTGCATGTTTGCTAAGCTTGGAGGGGCTCTTTGCCTCAATTGGTATGCCATATTAGAATCAAATCCATCAGGGAATTTGATCAAAGCTAGATTAGGTGGAGGCCTAAGGTTTTAAGGAATAGCATTATAAACATTGTTGAACCTAGCACAATAGTCTTGGACACTTTCTTGTGGGCCTCTTTTCAAGTTGTCATATTTTGTTAAAATGTGTAGAGGGTATTTCTCCTTTTTCCATCTATTTAAGAAGTATTGATAAATAGATTCTGAATCAGCTATAGAATTTACAGCAAGTGATCTAAACCAAATCCTTACATCACCAGTTAGACTTTGGACAAAATCTTCATTCTCACATCATCATCATCTATTTCATAGTTCTCAAACTAATCTTGCATTTTCTTAGTGTGTTGTTGGGTTGTATAGCCCCTGGATTTCCAATTCCATCCAAATATGTGATTTTTCTCTAATAATCCTGAGGCATAGCCCCTGGATTTCCAAGTAACTGAAGAGGAGCATAATCGTTTGCCATATCTATAGGGACAAATGGGATAACAAGAAATAATGGGATAGCTGCAACTGCAGGGATTGGAGTAGAAATATGTGCAGTGGATGGACATGTGGAGAAGGTGCTTTAAGGGGTGGATGAAGAACTAGGAGAAGCAGTAGTGGTGTAAGGACGGGTTGAGGCTTTAGCAGGAGTTGGGATAAAGTCCTGTTGAACTATTTGAAAGTTTGAATCAGTGGATTTTTCTTGCTCTTCTTCTTTCCTAAGGGTCTTAGAAATTAAATTGGGATTTCGAAAATAGCTAGAGGATCTAGGTCAGGGTTTGACCTAGTATACCGAGTTTTCTTCTTTGGAGCCAACTTCTGAATTTGTTTTTGGTATTTTCTAGGAATGTTTTAAGATCACATTTTTTCCACAATATTTCTACAAGAATTTCTTTAAAACATAGGAGGCTCTGGGCTTTCCTTTAGGTATGTTTAGATAGGGAAACTGATCAAGTCTTTGGAATAGATGTTTAAAGCCTAAAACTATACTAGAGATTGACTGAAGCAGCTTTTATCTAATCCTGACAATGCAGAGCAAAGACAATTTCAAAGGCTACCTGGCTAACTTCAGGATCCATCTGTAGTTTTAGAAAACAGACAACAGTTATAAACAAACATTAAGGTCCCCAGTGGAGTTTCCCATGATGTTATCACTCAGGTTGTTCCCTACCTCGTGAAGGGAATACAACCGAGGTAACCACTAACCAATCTTTTAGCTATAGGTCCTAGCCTACCTGCAACCACAGAGGGCTCTCTCTTTATAATTTAGCTTTGTTTTGGTGTATTTTAGGCTAGTTATAATGCTCAGGGTTTTTTTTTAAGTTTGTTGGATGGTGATTTTAGGTAGAACCGGGATGCAAGTCCAAAACAGTCTATACTATTGGGCAATGGAGTCAGTGGCGGTGTACTGCTGAAAGTGTTTCTTGGGTGAATAGTTAAGCTATAGAGCAGGATAGGCAGTCTAGGAACAATTTTCAAATCTTGAAATCGATGGAATGAAGTCAGGGAATGAAAGGCAATCAAGAATAGTTGATTATCCTGGCAGAGGGAAAGTGTATGAACATTTTCTAGGAGCAAAAGAGAATTCCTAAATGGTATTCAAAGTGAAGGAATTAGTGCAAACATGAGCAGTTAAGAATTCATATTTATGACTAATCCTGAAGAAAACATAATTAATAGAAGATATTGAGCACATGGTGCATTAAAAAAAATCTTGGGCTATTATTCTTCTCTGTTACTAAGATTATGGAACATATAACAAATTTGTAAACACAGAAAACATAAAACAAAGTTTAGAATAACTAATTGTTCCATTGAATTACACAGGAATTCTGTAGCAGGTCCAAAAACATCATTTGCGCATTCAGGCAGTGCAGAAACCATGAACTTCAACAGCCATTTGTATTAGATAGTCTCAAAAATTACAACGCAATCTAGAAAGAAAATCACCAACCCCAAATAAATATTATGGGGAGGTATTTATACAGAAAGGAAGATACAAAATATCATGAAGATAAGTCTTGAACTCATAACCTCATTTACCACCTCTTAAGAAGTAGTAAGTGAGGGAATAAATGTTGTAGTAAATATGAATGTGCTACCTATCCTATTTGTCAGGGGTATTTTAACATTGTGGGCTGAGTGAGTTGGCTGGTCACTGCACATTGATTTCTGCGTTTTCTACCTTGATGATGTTGTATTGTTTGTCACTGTCTTGGCCTTTATCATCGGTGCTTGATTTCTTTGCATCAACGAGTTGTAGTCACCATTCAATTTTTACTTTTTCTGCTATTGTCTTCCTTTGATAGGTGGACCGTGCCTCTGTATTGGCTGACCTGTAGCTGATCAAAAGAATTAATGAACAAAATTACCTGAGCAATGTCTCTATCATTCCTTTCCACCAATCCTCTGTAGGCAGCTGACATCTTTGCATTTTTATCAGCGTTTCATCAGCTTCATTGTATCCAGAAATGTTTGGTTGGACTTCGAAGAGATGGTTTATCTCACATTTAATATAAAACAAATTTTCCAGTTTGTCAAAAAGACTCTGTGTAGAGGGAGGCCCTGTTTCTTCTGATGTGCTCGAGGACGTTGTGATTTGATTGGAGGCATAGTTGTTTACTCTGTTGGCATAATTATCATGTGATAGCAGTCTTCCAGTGCTATTTAATAAACTGGGTAGCCCTATGCTCTGTAACATTGCAAACTTTATTCTAAAGTCATTTACCTCTGCCTGCATCTCTTGGCATTTTCTCTCCAGAGTTTGCACAAAATTCCTTAGGGTCAACACCCTTTTTACTAGCAAGATGGTATATGTCCTATTCATGATACCTATTGCTACCAACTTCTCTTTGGTATGAGTGTTTAGGAAATGGATCATTTTATTGGCTTGCTCAACCATATTTCCCAAAGATGCTCTAGCCTTTTGATTTTCAAACCGAGCTAAGCCTATCAATTCCATTTGCTCATGAATAGTTTCATTGCCATTGGTCTGTAATGGATTGGCCAATTTTGGCCCACAAAATCCTCTTGACTTCAGCCAGAGTCCTATCAAGAGTAAGCTCCTTTTCGAGCTCCTTTATCCTTTCCTCCAGGGTTTTCACCTCCCTTGTTTTCTGAGCTACATCCATCTTTGATTTGTCATATCTTTCCTCAATTTTGGCCAGCTTTTCTTTGGCCTCTTTTAATTCTGCCATCTGTACGTCCAGGGCCTTTATTTCCTTCATCATTTCCTCCATGCTCAGGCTAGCCTCTTGCTCTGCTAGTGTTGTTGTTGTCACTGAAACTGTTGCTGAACTTGAGGTACCTGCTATTGATGATGGATTAGAAGAAAGGGGTGTTGTGGTGACCGTAGGAGGTGCAATCTCAATATTTATAGCTGTTAGTGTTGGCTGAGACGCCAAATCTCGATGTCTTCCTTGCAATGATGCCTCCAAAGCATTCTCTGTTTCTATCAAGCTTTTATGCATCTTCATGAGCAAGGTGACCACATCCTCCTCTTTTTTTTTGTTGTGACACCTTTGTAGTTTGAGGATGTAGTGTAGCTGGCAGCCTGCGTTGTCTTCTAAGGGCTGATATGTCTTCCTCCTTATTTTTTATCAAGGTCTGAATGCCCTTAGGATCCTTGGGATCATGTCCCAACTCTATGATAATCTCTTCCAAGGATTTGATTCTGTTATCGTTAGCCATTGAGGAGGCCTTCTCTAATTCTAGCTGGGCAGTAGTATTGTGCAATGAATTTTCCAATCTATGGGCCAACAATGTTTTGTTTGCAAAGGTAGAATACACCATTTCATCAGTCTCCTTGCGTAACTCAATCTGGTGTATTTGAAGGATATCTTTGGAGAGAACTTCCATATTGGTTCTGATATAGTCAGCAGCTAATTGTGGTTATTGCGTTGTAGGTCTAAAATCACTGAGGGTCATTTTCCCTTCTTGGATGTCATAGGCTTCCATTAGCCTTTGCTGGTTCGTGGGAGCCATTCTTAGCAGTTGGTTGTAAAGCTGGAACCTCACTGGCTCATTTCTAGCTTTGATAGTAGTGAATGCATTCTTGATATCAGAGCGATGTCTGCTATGTTTCCTAGTGGATGTAACCTACACACCTTGTTGTCTTTCTTGCTCTTGCTGGAAGGAGCTGGCTAATGTCTCCATACTTGGGGGAACTTGCTGTTCAGTTGGTCCCTCTAGAAATTCTTATTCTGAGTAAGGATTTAATCTTCATCTCTTTTCTCCTTGCTGATTTGTAGATGTCGATGTGAATGTTTCTTCATGTCTATCCCTTTTCTTCGCCCTTTCCTCATTAAGATGAGTCTATAACACAGGAATTTCCATCACCTTTGCTTGAGTTGAAGTTTCTCACCCTTGACTTTGTTCATCTATAGAAACCGGCCGGTCTGCCATTGTCTCTTGCTAATGGTTCACTTGCTATTCTGAATGTTGCACCTATTTTCCTTTAGATGTTCCTGCTAGTGGAGCAATTTCTTGGGTAGGCTATTGGGAAGCCATGGCAGATGACGTGCCTTCTCCAAGGTGTCGAGGAGATGTGAAAAACACATGTCCAAAAGATTCCAAGTCAGCTGATTTTTCAAGGTTCTTGATTGCTTTTTCTGTTATCCCTTCTTCAGTAAGTTCTTCCACTAGTGTGCCCTCTACCCATTCTTGTTGATTGGCATATTGTTCAATTTCAGGGATTCTGTGGGGGGGATACCCTATCAGCTTCATTTTGACTCTTCTAAAGCTTATGAAATGTTTAGGGTCATATGGTGACCAATGGAAACTCAATTTGAGCTTAATTTTCTCTCTCAGAATCTCGTCAACATCCTTCCATGCTTCTTCCCTTTTAGTTAAGAAATGTGCCCACCGCACCAACTGTATGTATTGTCTCGACAAGAAAAGAGGTGGGTTGGAATAAGATCTTTACATACGATAATCCACCTCTTACCTCTTATCCTTACTATATCTGAGGGTACAAGCCTACTCGAGGTCTGTGATTATCACTATCAAATCATAGTAGAGAAAAAGGTAACCTGTAACATACCTTTCGCACCGTTATGCATAATATATAATATGTTTTGATTGCTGGTGGTGACCTTTGTGGGTGCAAGCCTACCTAATAGAATATGTAGCCATATATTCTTATTATTAAGATAAAGGGGCCCAATTGATGTCTTCTTTTAAGCTGTGCCTTTTTCCTAGCACCATAGAAGTGCTTTAAGTCTGGACTGTTGAATTGCTGATAGTACTCCAAGGAAAAGAGTCTCATGGGGACATATTTTGGTAGTCTGCATGGGGATAATTCATAGCCATAGATCCTTATTACAGTGTGGTTTTGGTAGTAGTACCAGTCACCAATGTTGTATCCCTTTGAGAGGTGAAAAATTCTCTGCATTTCAGTAGTGATCCTGGGAGGAGGATCTGCTGACAACAAGCAAGTGGCTGGGTAGATAAAAAGGTCAATGAACTCATAGTATGTGTATGGGAAGAGATTAACATGATGGAACACTGATGACCAAAATATTACAGACCTTCGCTCCCCACTAGCATCCAATTTCTTAAGGAAAACCGAGAAACTATCAGACTGATAGTAGAACAACAAATGATATATATATTAAGTGTATTTGAATACCCTTTCCCTCTCTAAGTTCATGAACTGCTCATGAATCTTGTCGGCTATGAAGGTGGCATAGTCATACCTGACAATGGGGGGCTGTACTGGAGTAAATATGGACATCAAAGCAAAGACAGTCTCATCGACAATTTAACTGGTCCCGAATCCTAGGATGTAAGAGATGATGTCTATGAGAATTTTTCTCTCCTCTGTAAACCAAGCATGGTGATAGGGGATTGTGAATCTGGAGTAACACTCTGGTGGCATAAATAGCTTGGCAACTCGGTCAACTTCTGGAGAGGACAACTTTGAGGCTTGATCCAGTAATTGTTTCATGGAAAGGGAGACCAGAGGCTGAGTTGGCTTCAATTGCAGCATCTCATTTATGGACTCAGAGGTAATATAAAAGAGGAAATTTCCAGCAGGGTCCATCACTTCCCTTTGGGAAGGCTCATAGTTAGCACAACATTGATGGATGAGGTGAGGGAAGACATTCACTGAAGGAAGGTAATATATAGGCATGGTGGATTCCCATATTCCTAATAGGTCAGCTTTGTTTCTGAATTTATTCCTCATTTCACAGAAAGCCTGAAGGTGAGGCTTGTCTCCCTCCACAACAGCAATTTGATAGTCTATGTCAGCAAGAGGTGTCCACTCTAACTCTCTATGAGGTGCATTTAATGGTGCAATATTGAGGGAAACTGTAGCCTCCATGATTTACTGGGGTTACAGCTAGATTTGGCCTATATTTCAACAAGAAAAAAGAATCTTGACAATGGATTTTTCTTGACTGGGAATTTGCAATTTGAGTTCTATGCGAAGATGGCTCTGTTGAGTAGAATTCAATGGGAACAGAGAGCATACAGGGTTCTTCAACAAGAAAGCTTGAAAATAGTGGAGAGCGCGGGTATTTTACCGGTTTTTTAGTGGTTTTGCATGAGAAGGGGAGCTGGATTTTGATCTTTAGTGGGCAGTTTATCAGAGTCATAGAAACTGGCAGGTTTATGCTTGATCATATGGTTTAAAGAGTGAGGCAGAGTGGATGAGTTTACGAGCGGCAATGTCTTCGAATTCAATTTTAGGTGTATTGGCGTTTTTTGTAGAGAAACTAAGAAAAACAAGGTTATGGGCGTTCCCGGGTAAATACCTGTTTGTTTGAAACTTTGCGTAAAATGGAGCTGTAGGTAGAGCCGAGGAGGTCACGTTGCAGGTTGAATATGCCCGGGTGGCAGTCTGGGATGTTAAATGGCAGATTGGTCGTATTTTCATGCAGAGACTTTAGCTATTGGTTACATAAAAAACAATCAAAACATCACTTTCGTGAGTTTTAACGCAAATTTTTGGTTTTTCGGTCTTTTTGGCACTTTTTGTGCTGACGTCAACATGATGTCACCTAGTCCTATAGCAAGGTATGGTGGGTAACATGGCGCCCGACGTGGATTGGTGACGGGGCGGCCACGATGGATTATACAGTTGCGGGGGTGCTGACGCAAAAGCCAACATGGGGGTGACGTGAGCGGCGACGAGGAAAAGTAGTAAGTGGTTTGTTATCGGACCGCCTTTGGTACAGGAGTGGTTTGTGTCCACGCGGGCCCGATGCAATCGGAATGGGCCACGTGTCCCTGCGTACGGTGGAAAAATTGCTTTCTATCATGAGCTAACCCTCATACAGCGGGGTAGCTCCGATATCGGCGTCGGTCGTTTCATCTACCGGGCGCAATCCAACGGTTGACGGGATGCATAGATCTTGGTGCAATACGGTGCGGGGACCCTCCCGTATATTAAATATTATTAAAAAAAAAAGGCGGCGGAAAACTTTGGGTTAATGGGTTTATAGGGTTTATATGGTGCGGGCATGGTTATTAATTCGACCAAACACAAAACTAATCCCAAATGTTTATATGCGCACAATGGTTTGAATGTGGGGTAAAGTGGGAGTGTTAAAGCGGTTATGTATTTAACCTGAGGTTAAATAAATCCCAAGGGTCTATACATGGAAGGGCTAATATGAAGTCACGGGTGGACTTAATATTTCCCTAAACTATATTATATGGCTATAGTGCCAAGGGGTAGGGATATTTAGTATTTTTTGTGGTTTTCATATAGATTTTTTTATAACAGGGATAGGAAAATGTTTTAGGGAGCTAAATAATAGAATTAGAGGTTAGTATGACTTTCTGGAATGAAATTGCATGCACAGATGCTAAGCTTATTAGGTGAAAACATGGGCATAAGAAAATGTAGGGAGTATGAAATGATGATTTTTACACAAGAAATGTGGCTTCTTTTCACTAAGTAAACTCAGAGTTTGGCTTAGCATTTCTCATAGAATGAAGTGAAATAGGACTATTGGGAAAACCCCAAGGTCCTTGAGGGGATGTTAGTCAAAGATTTCTGGGGGAATGAAAGGGGAAATTAGTCATGCTTCCACTGTTATGCAACCAAACAACTGCCATGGTGCTTGCATTATTGATGAGATGGGTCCTTTCTTGATAAGGCAAAGATCACAACCTTGTTTCTGCAACCTCAAACTACCTACCCAACCTAATACACCTAACATATTTTCTTCCTTTTGATTGGGTGCATTCGAACTTGCAAACCCTGAAGTTCATCTTTTCTTTTGACTGCCCTCCTATCTAAGTCTACCCTCATCTCTTCCAAGGGCCCAGATTAAGTAGTTGGGCTCCTTATATTCTCTATCTATCTATCCATCTGCCAAGCTTAAACTGTTTGGACATATATTCTTTCTCTATTCTACAACAAGCAATTTAAACATGGAATGGTCCAGATTGAAGTGTTGGGCCATCCATCAAGTGTGATAAACAAAAATATTTTCACATTGTGAACTTGCAAATTAGATAACAGTGGCATTTTGATTGGCAAATTTCCTGGTCTTTTGGTTTGGGGTTCATTTTCTTTACTCTTGTTGACCAATTTACTCTTTTTGCCCTCTGATTTTTCTTTTAGGGCATACCCTCTTAACATTTTTTTATTTTCCTCATTTGTTTACAGAATATGGAACCTTTATAGAATGAAAAGATGAACATATTTGGCACTTCCACAATCAATCATGAAAAATGAAGCCTATTGGTATAGCAACCTAACATTCTGCATCACCCTTTTTCAAAATTAGGTCACTTTTTTGCTATCTCTACGAAATGGGTAACAGTATCAGTTCTCGTTTCAAAGTTTACATTGATTTTCTCTCTCTCGTTTTTTTTTGGAATTACTAGGCTACCTCAGAAGAAGTCTTCAACCCAATGGTGGGACTCAACCGCCTCATGGGGGTTTTTACTTGAGTAGTTTTTTTTTTCTTCAATGAGTAGAGGCTAAGACATGCTCCACTACCATCATTGTGTCATTCAGAAATTCAATGAACTCTCACTTGGAGAGGGGCTTCTTGTAAATTGTCAACCTATGTTTGTTGAAAAGCATGGGGATGGCTTCCTCATCGATGGCTCTGATCAGAGCTGAACCATTGTCATTGCATTTTTCCTTAGTGTAGGGTCCCAACATCTTGTCTTCAGCTTGCCTTTGAAGTCTTTATACCTTGAAGAGTAGTGCCCATTCTCCCTCTTGGAATTACTTCTCCTTGATATTTTTGTCATGCCATATTTTTCCCTGAAGTTGAACTACCTCTGTGTGGAGAAGGGCCTGCAATCTGTGTTCATCCAATCCATTGAGTTGGAGTAATCTTTCCTTCTATGCATTTCTGAGGTCTAGGTCTAGATGAGCTACCATCCTTAGTGTTTTGAATTCAAATTCTATTGACAGTAAAGCATTCTTCCCATAGACCAATTCATAGGGTGTGAAACCTATGGTGGTCTTCCATGTTGTGTTGTAGGCCCAAGTGGCCTCAACTAATCTGTCTGCCCAATCTTTTTTGTTGTTGCTCACTACCTTGGTCAGAATTCCTTCCAAAGCTCTGTTAGTGATTTCTAGCTACCCATTGGCTTGTGGATGGTAAGGGGTGGAAGTCTTGTGCTTGATTTTATGATGTGTGAGTAGGTCTTTAATCAAATTGCAGGTGAACTAACAGCCTTGATCTGTGACCAGTTCTCTTGGATACCCGAACTTGTAGAGTATGTTTTCTCTCAAAAAATCAACTAACTTTTCCTCTATTGCTGCTTTGATTACTTTTGCCTTTGCCCATTTTGTCAGATAATCAGTGCACACAATGATGTATTGCTTTTGTTTTGAATGAGGGTTGATAGGACCCACGAAGTCCATGCCCCACTTCTCAAATGGCTCAAAGGTCATTTGAGGTTGCATGGGCATCTTATCCTTTCGAGTAGGTTTCACCATCCTTTGACAACGATCACATTTTCTGGTGTATCTCCTCATATCTTGATGAAGAGTGGGCCAATAGTAGCTTGCTTGCAAGGTTTTCAAGGCAGTTCTCTTTGCCGCAAAATGACCCCCACAAGGCCCGTCATGACAGGTCAAGAGAATTTCAAATAATTTCTCCTCCTTGACACATCTTCTCAAGATCTGATTTGAGCCAAGTTTGAAGAGATTGTCCACAATCCAGGTGAAAGGGGGACTTTTCGTCACTATCTTGCTCTTCTCCTTTGAGGATAGGTGTGGTGCAAACTGTGCTAAAATCAAGTAGTTTTCTATATCAGCAAACCATGGAGAGAGTACTGAGATAGAAAACAAGTGTTCATCTAGAAATTGATGATCCACCATTCCTTCTTCACCTGTAGGCAAATTTACTCTAGACGAAAAGTTAGCAACAACATTTTCTTTACCAAACTTATCAACAATGGTCAAATGAAACTGTTGCAGTAAAAGAAACCATCTAATAATGCGAGAATTTGCATCTGGTTTGTTCATTAGATATCTAATTACAACATGATCCACGTGCACATAGATTTGATAGCATGTGATATAATGTCTAATTTTTCTTAAATAATGCACAACAGCTAGGAGTTCCTTCTCGGTCACTGTGTAGTTTAACTATGCTTTTGAAATTTTTTTTCTTATAAAGTATATCGCATAAGGTAACATTTCATCAATTTTTCCTAAGGCTACTCCTATTGCTTTTCTCGAGGCATCTGTGTGAATGTGGAAAGGTAGGGCCCAGTTTGGGCCTCTCAAAATTAGGGTACTCACAAGTTTTCATATCAAGGTATCTAGGGCTTCTTGACAGTTTTCTGACCAAATAAATTTGACATCTTTTCCTAAAAGACCAAACAATAGAGAGGCTAGTTTGCTGAAATATTTAGTGAACCTTCGGTAAGACCCAGCTAAGCCTAGGAAACTTCTGACAACTCTCACCTTTTGAGGAGGTGGGACCCTTTGTATAATGGCACTTTTGTTGGGGTCCACCTACAATCGTTGTTGAGATATTGCATGACCTTGCACGGTCCATTTAGTCATAAAAAATTCACATTTTTCCAGACTGAGGGACAAGTTCATTTCAATGAACTTGTCCAAAACATTTCCTAGGTTAGATGAAGCTTCATGAAAGTCAAAACCATAAGGAGTAAAATCATCCATATATATTTCCACTGCATCATGCACTAATTGAGAGAATATACTCAGTACTTCCCTTTGGAAAGTGGCTGGAGAATTACAAAAACCATAATGAAGGACCTAATATGCAAAGGGAACCCAAGGACAAGTGAAAATGGTCTCATCTTGGTGTTTTTGGCTGATTTGAATCTGTTTGTACCCGCTAAACCCACATATGAAGGAGAAAAACTTTTTCCCTGCCAAACCATCTAACACTTGATCTATGAAAGGAAAAGGAAAATAGTCCTTTTTAGTGGCTTTGTTTAATTCCCGATAGTTGACATATATTCTACACTTTCCATTCTTCTTTGGCACTAGCACCAAAGGAGAGACCCATTCACTATTAGAGATGGGGTAGATGAATCCTACATCAAGTAATTTTTGCAACTCTTCCTTGATAATGTCCAAAAGTGCTAGATTCATCATCCTTTGAGGTTGTTTGACTGGTTTTCAATATTCCTTAATGTATATATGATGAGTATAGATTGAAGGGTGCACTCGCTTCATCTCCTTATAACTCCAAGCGAAGACATCTAAATGTTTTCTCAATAAGCTGCACAACTTCTTATCCTGGGAGGTAGATAGCGATGGATTGATTTTCAAGGTTCTATCTGGGTTGAACTCTATATTTTTAACATGAAGAGAGGTTGGTTCGGCCATACATAGATTAGTTAAGGGATTGTTTTGTGTTTCTTTCACTATGTCCTCTAATGGTAAGATACTGGGGGGTTGATTCTGGATTAAATTTTCATTCATATCATCCTCATCTTGTGGTTGCCCGCCATGGTGGTTTCTAGTGCACAAAGTGGTGCAGAATACAATTCATCCTCATCCTCCTCCTCCAACCAAAGAGATAGATCATGTTCCAGCAAGGGTTGGGCAGGAGGGTATAGGATTAACTCTTTGGACATATGCTCATTCTTGATGGTCATGTTTCAAGCTCGACAACTAATGTAGATATCGACAGTAGCTAACCAGGGTCTTCCTAGGATGAGAGAATACCCAGTGAGCTTTACCTTTAGCTGTAGAACTAAGAATTCAGCAAGGTACTCCCAAGAATCAATGGAGACCATCACATCTTCCACAATCCCTTCGGGGGTCATGGTGGAGTAGTCAGCTAGTTGCAGTACTATTGTGGCCTTTCTCAAGGAGCCGTGGAGGTTAATTTTGAGCATTATGTCCATTGTCATCACATTATAGGTAGCTCCAAAATCAATCAAGGTATGTGGGACCATGGTGCCATTGATTTGTACATCAACTGCTAGGTTTCCAGGGTCCAGATGCTTCGAACAGATTAACTGCCCCAACATTAGGTCAGACAGTTATCCTATGACATTAATGGTTGTGGCATCTCTCTTGTGCCTTCCTAGATTCCTAAGGCACTTCTGTTTGATCAACTTATTGTACATGGGGACATATTTTATGGCTTGGAGAAGTGGTATCTTCAAACATAACTATTTTAATTCTCCCAGAAGTTCAGTTTCTTCTGGGGTAGGTTTTGTTGTCCCGGATAGTCTCTCAGGAAAGGGTGGAATTGTTTTAGGTTCACTTTCCTCTTTATCTTCCTCAACCTCCCTAGGGGGAGGCTAGTTATCTGGGAGAACCTTTCCAGGTCACAGGTTAATCTCCTAAATCTCCACGGCATAAGTTGGTCATGATGGTTCCCCACTATATACTTCCTAAGCCTGTCAGTTGTTTAGGTTCGGGTTTGGCTGGGCAGGCATCTGGGGTTGGCTTGGTGGAGCAAGAGGCAATGGTTGTTGTTGAGAAGGTGGTGGAGGCAAAAGAGTGGGAGGAGAGTTGTATTGGGGCCTCCACCCCTAATGAGATGCATTCCACTGAGGTTGTGGCTGGGCATAGGACTGAGATGAATGAGCAATTGGTCAGGCATGATATTGAGATGGAAAGGACCAAGGTGGAGGTTTGGACCAGAAAGGATGAGCGGAAGGACCCCAAGAAGGTATGGGAGTGACTGGGTTGGGGGTGTAGTATACCTAAGATGTCCCTTGAATCCCCTGCTGGTATGGTCTAGGTCCACACGGTCTCCTTTGCTTCATGAAATAGAGTGGTTCAGTGGCTCCTTCAGCCCCTTAGTATACAACTTTAAGTCTAGGCAAGGAAGGGAAGTTATATGAAAAATTATCTTCTTCACAAACTAAACAAACCTCTGTAGAGTTCGATGGACATTCATTCCTAGGATGCCTCCTGGTGCATCTAGGACAAAAGATGGCCAAAGCCCTCTCTACATCCTCTTATTTCCTTTTGATATGCAAGGTATCCATTTGCATGGAAAGAGTCTACAACATCTCACTCTTGAAATCTTATAGCATGGTCCCAAGTTCACCTTTGATGGATGAATTGGATGAGGAGATACTAGCTATGGGTTGACTCCCACTACCTCTCTTTCTGGCTACTCTAGAATGGTTTCTAAAAGAAATATTTATGTCCTCATAAGGTAGTTGGTAGATGTATCCCCACGCCAATAGATCGAGGGTGTCTAGAAGGTCTTTTGGAATTCCCTTGAGTAGGACCAACTTAGATTTAGGGTCAAGTGTGCACCTGGCCGTTCTGTAACTGACTTGGAACCTCTCTTCCCAATCTTCCAAGGATTCATCACTTCCCATTTTCATTCAAAATATTTCTTCTTTGGTATCTGTTGTGGGGAAAAATGCCTATGCAGGACGATCCTATCCACCTAAGGTGTGACAGTGCCTTAGCAACAAACGAATACAGCTACATCGATTTCTTCCTTTATGAAATGTGAAAGAAGAGAGATCAATAGACTTATCGGTGTCTTCCGTTTTTCCCTCGATCCAATCTCCCTTCTCTTTGGGTCTTCACAGCTACTTGTCTTCTTGCTTATCCAGCTGCAGCTTCCTGCAAGATCACAAGAGGACATCTACTTGCGACAAGAGAAGAACAATACACAAAGATAGATACTCACATTCATAACTAGTTTAGGATTAGAAATAAACCAAATACACTAATACATTTATACATCAAAATACATCAGCATATAGGAGAAACCAAGATAGCTTTATTGATGAATAACAAGGTTCAGGAAGAGATACAACCCAGAGGGCTCCAATCCAGCATCTCCTTCCCAGAAAATGGAATTCCTATCTTCAGCCCCTTCAAAGCATTAAGCACCCAGTGATTCCAGTCTCAAACCAACAACAATTCTTTGAAATAATAAAATTCCAGCCTCTAGATCTCATGGAGGAGAGATCCATATATAGATGTTTGGAGAGAGGATGAGTCAGCTTGAGATCTGACTAGTGTCCTCTCCCTCTATCAGTTATTGAGTCCACTTGGAGGTTCTTGCTTCCACTTGGAGATTTGGAACATCTTACTCATCATCAGTCGAATTCCCTGAGGCAAGTGTCATTTCGGAAGCTTCCTGGGTTCTGACACCTTGAGGAATGACTCTGCCACTTGTCCAGTCTCGCTCGGCGCAGGTAGCCAGTGTTGGAGTTGACATTCAGCGCAGGTAGCGAGTGGAACCATTGACATTCAACGCAGATGGTCAGTGGAGCAGTTGACATGATCCTGAATTGACTTGTTTTTGAGCAGTTTCAGGTGGAGAACTTTTGTGAATTACTGTGGTTTGTTAGCCTTGTTCCTCTAGGGGTAGGAACAACATGTTTAGGGAATTTGGATCCCTTAGATTATGGAAATTTCATGCTCAATGATGTAAGGCACAAAAATGTCTATAACAGTTGCCCCCTAAAGTATGAGGTTGTTTATCGGGCGAAATGCTTTATCAGGGGGATCCGAAGTTCATCCAATGCTGTGAGGAGACCTGTAATACAATACAATAGAATACATTATTTTTCATACTACTTTCATGATGTAGCTGAGGCGGGCATTCCCATGCTCAGCTTTATAAATTCATTTTTCTGTACATAGAACAGACAATCGTATGATGATAGACTGATAATTTTGATGAAATTATCATCCTTTGAGTAGGATGATTATCTACTGCAATGATGTACATGTCAATGTCTTTAACTTTCCTGAATATATATCACAACCCGGATGGATGAAACTAGATCTGGGGTCTTCAAAGACGTTCGATCTTCACTCTAAGTACAAGTCGATCCATGTGAGAATTGTTCTGAAGTCGAACATGGAAAGACATCGCTTGATTACCGGTCAATGATGTAAACCGTTAACAAGCACGACAGAAATCACCGATAATGATAATGATCCTCAAGGTACTGCAGTAAAATTCACGTGGTGTGAATAAAGGACTTGGCGTCGAACACCACGCAAAATCTTTCGGTCGAAGGTCATTGATGTATACCTGTCGCCGGAAGTGAGAAACTTGCCATTGTGGCATGCAAGCTTCAAAGTACTGAAGGGGGTGTTCCTAGATCAATTTCTTGGATAATGAGCTGATGTCGACAAGAAACGATCCGTCACAGGAGGGCCTTAATGAATCCCACATCAGTGACACGGAACGAAGCTAATGATTTTAATGGAGGTGAAAACGATTTGTGACATATGATTTAGGGTGGCGGTCATGAATGGATGAAGGATAATGTATGGTAGTGGATGGGACACGGTCGACACTTTCTGAACGACTTCTCTTGAACATATGGTGACACTGATGCGATGGATCGTTAGCATTACCCCAAATATGGATGGTATGGCGAGACCATGTTGATGTGACCGGTGAATGAAACAACCCAACCTGATTGTGGTACGGAGGAAAAGTGTCATGTTCAAGAGCGACTTGCTACCATCAAAGTTTTCTTTAGTTTCTCCCAATTTTTCCCCAGTCATTGCTGACCAGTACCTCTTTATTTTTGTCAAGCTTGAGGAGGATAACATATGCTTGTTCTATAACCTGCCCTTCGGGCAAGCCCATCGCTATGTTTTAACGAGCCTAGCGATAGTGAAACTCGTTCTCGTCTAAAGAAAAGTTTGTCGCTATTTAATGATTTTAACGAGTCTAACGACAAGGATAACTCGGTTCTTTTCATTTTTAGAGAGTCTGAAAAGATACATAAAGTTAACTCCAAAAGTTCTTTTTCGTCATCTAATCCCTTAAGTCCGAAAAAGTATAAAACAATATAGAAGGGATGAGTTTTCGATAGTTTTAACGAGCCGAACAAAACAAGCGCTCGATATTTTTGTGCAATAATCCCTCAGGTCCAAAAAGATTAAAATCTAGAGGAGGGATAGCTCTTCCGGTCGCTTTAACGAGCTGGAAGGCCAAAACTCGGCTATCTTTTCATATTTTACGAGTCAGTTGAAAGGAGCTTAAAGAAGAATCGTCTTTTGAGGAACGAGTGATAAACAGGGTTAGCAGTTGATTCCAGGTACAGGTTGGAATTTTCCAATCACAGCAGTGTCACAAGGATGGCTAGGTGAAATCACTCTTCGCAACTGTTCCTCAAAATGGGTAAACAATCATATGGAGGTGAACGATCGGCCAAATGAAAAGTGGAGGTGACAGGTGCAAACACGACCAAGGATTTAATGGCTGATGATATTACATTCACGGTGGTTATTTACCAGGTAGGTTCATTTTTTATTTTAAAATGAGCTTAAACACTGGAGGAAACTCTTGCTCATTGCTTATGTTTATTTTTTAACTAACATGAAGTCCGCGTTAAAACTGCTCGGATCTTGCGTTTATTTTTTAACGAGCATGAACTTTATGCTAAAACTGCTCGATGCGGGTTTATTTTTTAACGAGCTTGAACCCTGTGGTAAAACTGCTCATGATAAGTTCGCATGCCCCCAACATAACAACGCAAATCGAGGTGCATGCCCCCCAAGCTTCATTGCATTCAACTTGGTGGCTGGAATGAAGGTTTACCTTTGAGATTTGGAAAGGGGATTGTTTCATTTTTTAATGAGGTTGACACAGTAAAAGAACTATCCTCATGACTCCTTGTTTCATTTTTTAGCGAGGTTGACATGAGATAAGAACTGTCCTCAGAGTCCAGATCCATTAGATATACAAGGTTTCATATTCCACTGTGGCAACTTCCGCCAGATTTCTCGGAGGCGGTAGGGAAAAAGTACCCATTAAGGCAGGGTCTTTTAGGAGACCTACTCCGATATTTTGGAGCGAATGATTGCTTCCATGGATCATTGGATTGCTTCCCTTAACTTGTGAATTGTTGGTGAGAAATGTTTGTTCGTCAACGATTACAATTCCTCCTTGGAAGGGAAATGCAATCTTCCTGAAATAGATCGACACAACAGCTGCCATGGCATATATCCATGGTCTTCCTAGTAGGATGTTGTAATCAAGATTTCCATTGATGACTTCAACATCGATTTCTACTGTTTTTCCCCCTAGTTCAACTTTCAGGTTATTTAGGATACCATATGGGGTATATGTCCTTCCGTCGACTGCTTTTAACGTCGTCGAAGATCGCGACAAGGTTGGAGATCCTAAAGTTTTCCAGCAACTCATCGACATAATACATGTAGATGCACCCTCATCAATAATTGTTCGATGAACAGTTTTGTTGAGGGCTTTCACTTGAATAAGGAAAGCTAGTTGGGCTGGTAACTGAGGATCATATCATTTATGATTAAAGGCCACAAGATTGGAATCCATTGGGTCAATTTCACGTATTGCTGATAATAAAGCTTGCTCTTGGGAGAGGAAATTTTGCGGTACCTCAAGTGTCGACATAGCAGACGACGAATGGGCCAGGTCCTCTATTATATTATAATTTTGTGCTATTTTTGCACGAGGATTAAATGTCGACTTGTGTACTACTCCCTTTGGCGACTTTATCATTCGTTCAGGAATGATGGGTGGCACAACTTTGGTGAAAGTCGTTGTCGAACTACTAGGTTGTTCAATAGCCTTGTTATTCGACACCTGTGGATTCTCATAATCTTTATTCCTTGTCAAAGCATCATTTTGCTTCTTTGAGATAGACAACATAAGAACTTGGGATCAGGAAGCATTTTGATTAGCAACCAGTTTGGTACCCGGGCTTGGAAACGGATCAGTCAATACTACTGAGGTTTTTGAACTCTTAAAGAGTTTCTTAACTTCAGCTATATGTGGACAATCTCTCGTCCAATGATCCTCATCGCATAATATGAAACCCTGCAGGGGGTTTCCTTTTTTTCCCTTTCTTTTTCTTCTTGCCCCCTGGTTGCTTCAGTTGTTTGCCCTTGTCGGTTGACGCGGCATTTACTTTCGAGGCAAGAAGTTCTTCATTTTCATTTTGACTGGAAATATTACGGGCCTTTTTAGATGTTGCCTTCGTCGATTTCGTTTCTGTTGAACCAATCACGCCATCGACGGCGTGAGAGTCATTGTTCGATTTAGGAGGAGGAGGAATTGAGAATTCTGGTCTAGGGGCGTCAGGTATTTTGACATAGAGCGTGCCAGACTGAGTATAGACCAAGTCTAGATATTGCGCACGAGCGATGACTTGCTCTTCCGTTATGACTCCCCCCTTTGCCACATCTTCTGTGATTATAGGAAGTAAGGATTTGATAAACCATTCAGCTAATAGTTGATCAGGAACGTACGTTTTTACCATCCTACGACGACGTCGCCACTCATGTATATGATCAGATATGTGAGTGGCCGTTGTCTGTTTGAAGTTAGTTAGGAGTTCCGTTCCCGTTTCTTACCTTATCGGTAATTGAAAATGGGTTAAGAAAGTCGTGGCTAAGGTGCTGAAATTGTCGAACGAAGCTCTAGGCAATTCAATATACCATTTTGCCGTTGGACCCGTTAACATCCTCTGAAAAAGGCGAAGCCTTATCGAATCATTATTTAGGGTGTTTGATGAACACCACAGATGAAATGTCATCACATGATTGGACTGATCTTCACCCGGATTTCCATTAAATTTAGGAATATCTGACGATAGTTTATGCACAATTGCTGGCCACCAAGGGGCATAAGCAATTGGATCATTCATCAACCGGTTTAGATCTGGTAATTCTAGAGTTGCTACAAAGGGCAACTGTTGATTCAGGTTAGGCGAAGCATACCCAGGATAAGACAGGATCGCCTGAGCAATGGGTCTTTGCAAACCAACATAATGCTGGCAACTTTGACAAGGTTGATGGGCATAACCATTATAGTATGGTTGCCCATTACTTACAAAGACTTGTTTCTTAGGTCCTTGATATGACTGCTGGAATGGCGGTTGTTGAGTTTGAACCAGCTCTGGTTGTTGAACCATTTGCTGTTGACCAATACTGGATGATTGACCAAGATGAGGAGTCACAGTACTTGTTTGATCCTGAGTCGCTCCAGATAAGGAGGCACTAACCTGAGGTTGTGATTGAGTCGTTGAGACAAGAGGCTATTGTATTGCAACCTGAGAAACTTGGGGTTGCATAAAACAGGTAGCGCCTGTACTTGCGACGCAATCACCATACCAGGTATAGTGGGAATATTCGACACAGGGTGGACTGGTTGCATTGAATATCCAACCCTTGGTTGCTGAGGCAGTATTGGTACCCAACCGCTGGACGTAATTCCAGTTTGACCTGAACTTTGTTGTAAACTCCCATATGGTTGTTCTCCAGAAGGGAACAATGAAAAGGCATACTTCCCTCCATATGGTGGCAATCCAGTACTTAAAGGGTATATTGGCCTTTGAAGACACATTGGATCAATTTGTTGAGTTTCAACATAAGAAATACCAGATGATAATCCGGATGAAGAAATAGGAACTAACCATGTCGTCAAAACAGTCTCTGATCGGACTCCAACTTGTTGTTGACAATTTGCCGGGACAGATGGTATACCAGCGAACATCGTTGGAGTAGCAGCAGGAGGCTCTGCCGCTGCTGCGTCGGATGACACAGTCTTGGATGTCGACGGTCGTTCAGACATATTTAGTCTATCAAAAATATTTTCTAGTGATTCTACAAGAACTTGTGATGAAAAGAGACTAACTCCGAAGATCAACGAGGGAATGGTGATGATTATTCCATTTAAAATAAATTTTAACGACGCTTAGACACAACTTGCTTTTTCAATTTTAAAGAGTCGAGAAAAAGCTAAAGATGACTCTAGTCTCCTTCGATGTTTTAATGAGCCCGAAGTGACAAATGCTCGGATGGAATTTTTCTGTTATAGAGTCTGAAAAAGGCCAAAAGGAACTGCTCTAGAGTTCTAGGCATAGGGTGTGCCAAACTTTTCGCAAAACCGCAGAATACTTTTTAGGGTACGAGCGGTCGATCTTCCTGAATGCTGTGTTCAGTGCATTGCGATCAGTAGGGCGGCCGACACAACTTCCTAAGGATAAAGGTTTTATGCCTATAGGGGTCTCCCAATATATACGCGACAGTACGTGGGAGCACAATCCATACTGGCGCTATCGTCCCTCAGGAGGAATCACCCACCATCCACGAGATCGACAGTCATCAGGCTTAACGACGCCGGAACAAGTCTCTAGCCTAGACCTCTAGGTTGTGCGTTATGTTGTAAAGCGTTGTTAAGTTCATTCAGTTTATTTTAGGTTGATCTTTTTAAAGTTTGCCTTTCAAGGTTCACCACGAGATGTATGATACAAATTCCTAAATGCAGTCTAAAGATGATAAGCAAGCTTTATATCTTTTCAACTTTGAAAATCCTAGCTACTAAGGGAAAAGAAAGACACCATCTTTTCTCAAAGAGAAATCAGCACACTCTAATGCATTTTTCCTAAATCCAACATGCAAACTATCAAATGCAAAATTCACAATGCATGTGTTTTTTTTCTGCTTTCTTAGTATTGATGCCTACAAAGAAAGCTTTTTGTACAACTTTGAATTTGTTTTTAAATGATCAATACAAACAAGTTCACTTTTTCGAAATCAGAGAGGGTAGAAGAGATTACACTACTTAACGATTTTCGAAATAAAGACTTGTTTTGATACTTAAAAGAGACAAATTCAAACCAATAAGAAAAAGTAAATATATAATCAATCTGCAAACAGCCAATGAACTCTCTTCTAAGATCACAATCAATCAGATCTGAATCAAGGGCTACAGGATTATTATTTCACTCATGCAAAGGAAAACTGTAAATGATGCCACAAACACATAAAAATACTTACAATCTTTTTGTACAAAAGGACGCGGAATCTAAGCAAAGAAAAGGAGTTATCTGACTGGTACCTATGCTGGTTAAAGGCTACAAAAAACAGAGATCAAAACAGGGCAACAGAGAGCAGAGAACCCCAGCTGCACAAGGCCAAACTGGTTCAGTGCAACCTCAACACTGAGGATTTGACATTCAGCGTAGGTAGCCTTCACGGGACCTGCGTTGAAATGCAGACTGCCTTCACAGCAGTTGCACTGAAGGAGAAACTCTCGTTTCTCCTGGGTTCTGGGTCACAAATTGCTCAAAAATCAACAGTTTCAGGCCAAATCAGAAACACAAGAAAGGTATAATCAAATGGATGCTTTGAAAGCTACTAAGATCTATCACAAGGATCATCAAATCATTTGTGAATCCATTGTTCAGATCATAGACAAGTCCAGCAACTGGATCAAAGCAGCAACTTTCTACTTTGCATCCGGGAAAGATGTAGTTCGATTGTTGCTGTCAAGTCTATGAAGTAAACAAATGATAGAAACACAAATAAAATGAATAAAAAAATCTTCCCCAGTGGAGTCACCAATTTGTTGTGGGGAAAGATGCCTATGCCGGATGATCCTATCCACCTAAGGTGTGACAGTGCCTTAGCAACAAACGAATACAGCTACATCGATTTCTTCCTTTATGAAATGTGAAAGAAGAGAGATCAATAGACTTACCGGTATCTTCCGTTTGTCCCTCGATCCAATCTCCCTTCTCTTTGGGTCTTCACAACTACTTTTCTTCTTGCTTATCCAGCTACAGCTTCCTGCAAGATTACAAGAGGACAGCTACTTGCGACAAGAGAAGAACACTACACAAAGATAGATACTCACATTCATAACTAGTTTAGGATTAGAAATAAACCAAATACACTAATACATTTATACATCAAAATACATCAGCATATAGGAGAAACCAAGATAGCTTTATTGATGAATATCAAGGTTCAGGAAGAGATACAACCCAGAGGGCTCCAATCTAGCATCTCCTTCCCAGCAAATGGAATTCCTATCTTCTGCCCCTTCAAAGCATTAAGCACCCAGTGAATCCAGTCTCAAACCAACAGAAATTCTTTGCAATAATAAAATTCCAGCCTCTAGATCTCATGGAGGAGAGATCCATATATAGATGTTTGGAGAGAGGATGAGTCAGCTTGAGATCTGACTAGTGTCCTCTCCCTCTATCAGTTCTTGAGTCAACTTGGAGGTTCTTTCTTCCACTTGGAGATTTGGAACCTCTTACTCATCATCAGTCGAATTCCCTGAGGCAAGTGTCATTTTGGAAGCTTCCTAGGTTCTGACACCTTGAGGAATGAGTTTGCCACTTGTCCAATCTCGCTCAGCGCAGGTAGCCAGTGTTGGAGTTGACATTCAGCGAAGGTAGCCAGTGGAGCCATTGACATTCAGCGCAGATGGTCAGTGGAGCAGTTGACATGATCCTGAATTGACTTGTTTTTTAGCAGTTTCAGGTGGAGAACTTTTGTGAATTGCTGTGGTTTGTTAGCCTTGTTCGTCTAGGGGTAGGAACAACATGTTTAGGGAATTTGGATCCCTTAGATTATGGACATTTCATGCTCAATGCTATAAGGCACAAAAATGTCTATAACACTATCTTTTGACCTATAGTAGTCATGATATTTGTTTGTTGATGACTTGGTACATCTGAGCCCAAGTGGTGATACTATTGCTAGGTAACCCCATGAAGCAACACAATGCTGCATCCTTGAGAGTAGAAGGAAATAGTTTCAAATTTTTCTCATCTTCTCCATAGTCATAGGTTCGATAGATGACAACAAATTCAAAGCAGAAGGTGTTGAGATCTTTTGTAGTCAAACCATGGAAGTGAGGTAGGGTTGAAGGACTTATATTCTTAATTTTGGTATCTTCATTGGTCTCCTGGATGGGAAAGTTACCGTCTATTCTTTTTCCATTCCCCCTAGCATTTATGTTTCCAACCATTGACTTAGGAGGGATGTTTTCTTTTTCTTCTTCCCCTATAGGTTTTTCAAATATCTCTGGGTGTTCACCTAATGGTTCTTCTGGATCATTGCCACCGATGAAGAGAGAAGGTTGGCTATGTGATGGAATGGGGGTGTTGGGGAAGAAGTTTCTTGAATTATCTCTATTCATATGAGGCATGAAAGGAAATATTTTTGGTTGGTTTTTGTTTTTTCCCCTGATTGTACCTCTAAAACTGAAATTGATTGAACAAACAAATTGCAACTAACTGAAATGAACTTGCTGAAATGAAATGAAGAACTAAAAGTAAGGAAATGACTAATCTACTTTTGTTGAAATACAAATTCCAAAATTGAAGAGGAAAGCAAGGAAATGCAGAAACTAAGGAAAAATCTATTCTACTTTTGCTGAAATGAAATTTACACAATTGAAAAGGAAAGCAACGAAATGCAGAGACTGCAAGAAACAACTACTCTATTTTTTGCAGAAATAAACTACTTAGCATATTGTTGCGATACAAAATAGAAGAAAGCAGTAACCAAAAACTACTCTAATGCTTCCCCGACAATGGCATGAAAAATATGGTGAGCACCAGTATTGCAGAAATAATGTTGTAACGTCTAGGCTTCCTACCTTACTTTTATCAACCTGGTAGTTCATAACAAACTTGGAAGCGATGGTGCTGTATGCACAAGTACTAGTTCTTACTGCAGGTTGTCACTTGGCCCGCTCGTGCAATATCACTAGGAGCTCAAATCAACTTCTATTGATTCTAGAACAAGCTTTGTATGTGATTAAAGAGAGGAAAGCTTACTCTACAGAAGCTACTCTACTTGTAGAAAGGAAAAAGACTGAAATGTAAAGTAAACCTAGCAAACCCTAATTAACCAACTAATATTACTTTAGCAGAAAGAAAGATGTAAACCATAAAATGAATGCCATTACCTAATCATGGAAATAAACAACATCTCCTCAAGCTATTTCTAGATGAAAATGAGAAAAAAAACATCTTTTTGGATTTCTATGTATTTTTATGTGAAATTGACATGCATGTATTTTTATTGTGTGTGAATGTGGAAGAAAATAGGTGGTGATGGAGGGCGGTTTTAGGACTCGAGAGGATGTAGGATGGTGTGGATGGATCCTAGAAGGTCTCAGGTGGCCCTCTAGAGGATTTTCGCATAATCATCCTTCAAAAGGAAGCCTACAAGAAAATCTACAAGAGGATGCAGGGGATGTATAGAAGGTCTATAGGAGGTCTATAAGAGGATTCAGGGAGTAGTTTTCAAGGTTTTGAAGTTGTGAGTGTGGGTGGAAATAGTAGATGAAGGCTAGGATGATGTGTTAGGGTGCCTAGGGTCCACCAAGAATCATTAGGAGAGGAAGATGATTGGATTTTTCAGGGAAAGAGGGAAAAGTCTATGGAAAAAAGCTGAAAAATTATGGAAAATTTCAGGTAAAATTTGGGTGACTTGTGCGGCACAGATCAAGGAGAGAATGTGATGGCTGATAGGCTGACCTGCTGTGAGAAGATATTTTCTACAAAATAATTTAAAATCAAACAAGGAGATCAAGAAAGCAAGGAAATTAAGTACATCAAAAAAACTGAATTTTGCATCAAACTAATCTAAATTATGAGTTATGGAAAGAAATACTAAAAAATGCTATAATGAGAGAAATAATGGAAGGAGAATTATTTCAAAGACAAAAATGATCATGGTGAAAGAGATCTCAAGTAAAGCATTAACCTTCTAAGAAACCGCAACATTAGAAATCCTATGGAGAAGGAAAATCTATGTTTTTGTGGCAGCAAGAGGGTCTTGGCCTTAGTTCATGGTCCCAAAGGGTGGAAAGGAGGCCAAGGCATTATTGATGGCCTCTTGTATCTTCCTTTTATCACTATTCAACCTGTTATATGAAAAAAAAATCGAAACAACCTTCTAAATCACCAAAAGCAACCTATTCTTAACCAGGAAAGAAATTCATCTAACAACAATTAATCCATAAACTGAAACAAATCATATAAATAAAAACAAGAGGAGATTGGCTACTTGAATTGGGCCCTAACCCAAGAGCTCCAGCCCTTTGAGGTAACTCAGTGCTAGCTCAAAAAGGATTTCATCTTTATTCTCAAAAAATAATAATAGAATTACATGAAACTGTCACCAAAAGTAAGCTCGAAGTTGAGCAAAGCAAAGCTAAAATAGAAATTCAACACAAATTTGATCCCGGTGAGGCCCTAGGCCTCTGTATTTATACAAGTGAAGCTCCGAACAACTTCCTTAAAATCAGGGAGACTTGGCTCCCAAAACTCGAGATAAACATAAGTTATCCTCCACTTGCTCGGCTACCTCCTAGTGCATTGATTTGGTTGTTTGTGCTCCGAGCTGCATGAAGGAAAATTCGAAGTGGGGTGTAATAAATGAGGGGGATTTCCTCCTTTAAATTCTCTCCTTTGTGCACATTGAATTATTTCTGCCAATTGTGCCTTGAATATTTGACTTTGTCTTCAAAATTCAACAAAAATCTGCATTAAACACACATTAGACCTCATGGTATCATAAGTAACCCAACTCACTCCATAGGCATAAATATAATCAAAAGAAATGCAATAAGCTAAGAGAATGGCTGATTTAACTCTGTTAGGAGGAAAAATGAGCCCTTATAATTACCCATTGATTGAGCTCATCAACATCACCGGTTACCCATCATGTACATAGAACCATCTATACCCAATGTTTCTTATGAAATACACAAAGAACACGATATGTACAACAAACACACAACATCTTATGTACACAATACTACATATGTTCCATGAACCCATCACCATATATGAAACATGCACACAATGTTATAGATACATCATGTACAACCAGTACACAATAGTAGTGCTACACATCCAAAGCCACACTTTCTCTACCAAGTAAACTTGCTTTGATTGTCTCTCCACCATCTATGCTTATTCTAATAGGCCATAGATCATAATGCTTCCATTTACTTGATGTATCTCCTAGCATCACATGTCCATAACGTAAACATAAGCATGGTATAAACACATAATATCGACTCATATCCACATGACACTCACCTCATAAATATTTCGAGACTAATTTTCCCACTTGATTCCCCATAAGACCAAGAACCACTTTTATGCCCTTCACCTGAATAAGAAATCATTCCTCTACAAGCATGATCCATAGTAACCCCCATAGGAAACATCACAAATACATAAATACAAACATATATATAAGCATTAGCATAAAACAATCATGATCACATAACAAAACGACATACATACATACATATAAGCATATCAATATTATCATTAAAAACCCATGTTTTCTTACGACCGTGTCAAAAAATGACACATATATACATACATGTTTACATATATAGAAATCAATATAATCGTGATCACACTATAATTACCAAATATCCTAATGTCAAGGTTAAGATAACTCCCTATAACCGTGCAATGCATGCACACCATCAAGGGAAAAAATTGCCAACATCACTAAGACATTTGACACCTGAAATATATTTTCTTTTACTTTCTTGATTAATATTCTCATTTTTGTAATTCTATCATCCATTTACCAAAATGGACCCACCAAACCTTACCGACTATCATTTTTTTCCTTCAACTACCCTTATACATTCACCAAGATTCATCTGAGCCCTATGTCACCTGTTGGGTTTCATTCATCCCTTCCTCTTTCACAACTAATTACCAAGACTCTCAAAACATACAAGGAAATATGAAGTACAAAAAATAAGATAATGATGAAAGGCCAATAGAAATATAACACCTCATACAAAGTGGCATGGCCACGCACAAGACACAAAGAAAAATATAAATCAACTGTAATAAAATCACAAAACATCGAATGGAAAACACTAGCAAGAAACACCATGACTCAATCCCATGGTTCCCAATGCTTCCAAGGGAAAATTCAACCTGAGATTTCTTCAAGATTTCATGGAAGTCTCCTTTTACATGCAATTCCGTACATCATACACACATAATTTTCGGTGCATAACTAAACATAACATACACTAGCTATCTTACCCTGTTGTGCCAAGCACATTTCCTTATAATTGGACATGTCCATGCCATCTCTCAAGGGAATTAGGTTCCCTTCATAAATATTGCTATAAGTAGAAACTAGCTAATATAGTTATCAAACGCATGCTCATGAATGTAGCACATATCCACATAATGTCAGACAAGATTAGGGTTGAGAATATTTCCTGTATTCAAAGAATTGATTCACTTGGAATTTTCATTTCCAAACATAGATAAAGAAATCCTCACCCAATTCCCTCATTCTACCTTCTTACCATGTTGTAATCAAGTCTTACTGTGTATTGTCAAATCACCCCGTTGTTAGTTTTTCCAAGGAAAAAATCGTAATATTTCATTATGAGAGAAAAATTACATGTAGTAGATGCTTGTGGCATATGATGTAGCTGTAAGATTAGTAGATCTTTGTACGATAATTTGTTGAAGAAAAACTTATGGCCTTGCCATTTCCAGTATCAAAAACATTTTTCTATTTTATCATTAGATATATAAATATATACATATTGTTATCTACATACAGTTACTAAAAAAGACAACACTAAGAAGAGATACTACTATAATTTATGGTCATTCCACCCTGTAATAATCCTGGCTTATATATGGTCTATGATGATATCCATAGACCTCTATGCCCAGATGTTCACTGATTAACCACATGCCTCGAGGAAGTAGGGAGCCCTCCTTGGAAAGCTTGTCAGCATCTTCATTGTATTCCCTCTGCATATGTTGACAAGAGACCATATTAAAACCTATTCTGAGATTGTAAACATCATTCAAAATGTTTTGAGGAGATATAGCAGGACATTGGTTTTTTGTATTGAACAAATTGATGATAATTTGTGAATCTCCAAAGGTCTGTAGGGATGTGAAATTATGTGCAAGTGTAAAATGTAGTAAATTTCTGAGCGTGTGTTGATGCCTATAAAATTTCTGAATCACCATCAGGGAAAACACCCAGTCCAGACCTTAGTGCAACTCCTTTTCTGTTTGGTGTGGTGGCTCCGACTAGATGTAATTGGACTAGTTTCCCAGTAATATATGAGTTGATGAGTGATTGGTTTGTAGTTACAAATATAATTAAGCTATCCCTGTTATTTCTTTTAACAATAAGATTTTTTATTGTTTTCTATTAGACAAATAACCATAAAGATGACTTATTAATAAAATAGAAATATATATTCATATGATGATCACTTTGTTTAGGTAGTTAAACAAATTAATAATAAAAACATTATTGCATTGATCATAATATATATCACTGACCTAAATATCCAAATGATAACAATTCTAAAACATTCAGAAATGACAAGCTAAAAAATTGCTTGAAACACACACACACACACACATGTATAATAGAAATGTTGATAAATATTCATTGAAATAAAGAAATGAGACAAAAACAATGATAATAGTACTGTATGCATTTGAATTCTCCTGATGTAAACAAAATTCATATTCTGCTTTCCTATTTCAGAACACCTTCAAAAGATGCAAAAGTGAAAATCTTATAAAAGCCTCCTTGACAAAAATGCAGAACTTTGGTCCAATTTGTGATAAAAAATATTAGAAGTACAATAGTGCAACTATGAAGTCAAGTTTTTAATACAAATTGTGGACTTTTCTAAATACATGAAAGGATCTTAAATACTAAAAATAACAACAAACTATCAATAAAAATCATTATGCACTGGTCTAAGTGTAAACATATAAATCTAGGATTTATCATGACAATAGAAGTGTTGTGGCAATTGAATGAATTCATTCTATCATCTTCTTTTCCTATGATTCAAGCTAACAGATTGCAAGCATAAGCTGGATTTCTGAAGGCTAACTCATTCTGGAGTGTACCTGAGCTATATAGGTGGCATCGGAGAGTTCAGAGATCATACAGTTGATTGCATCTCAAAGACCTTTCATGGCTATTCGCTGGCTATGTGGCTTGACAATGAAAAACCACAACCAATCTGTTTTTCCCTATGTCCGAGCTCCTATTTCCAATGTTGTTCCAATGAATTTTCTTTTGGTAGTTTACCTGGAGAGCAATCGGTGATCAAACATATGCAAACTGTTATTTATCAACTTGATCAGACCATTCATTGCAGCTCTGCATCTAGAAGTTTCTCTTTCAACTTTCATTAACTAAGACTCCCATTCGAAAAACAATATTCCCTTATGTGATTCATGTATTCTTGGCAGATTGGCAACCATTCCTTCTTTAGAATCTTGCTAGGACAAAAAATTGGTTAAGCTTTCATCTTCCCTATCTAATTCAAGTCTGGCGTCTACTGCTCTCTCAATCATTGATGTAGAGATATCGCATAAGGGGTTGGCCAATGATATATTGTGACGAAGAATATCTAATTGTTGGGACAAAGCTTTGCTTATTTCCGAGGCTTCTGTTCAGAATTTTCTTACTTGTGGATAAGCTTTGTATCTCTCTATCTGTTATTTCATTTGTGCTATTTGGCCTTCCTTTTCTTTCTTCTCTTGCTCACTTAACATCTGAAGCTTGCTTAACTCTAGAGACAACTCCTATTTTTTATGGAGAGTCTGTTCACCAATCCTCTATTTTTCCAGTTTCAACTGCTCTTTTAATCGCTCATTTTGTTACCTCTACTCTATTAATTGTTGTTCAAGCTGATTTATCTTCTGTTTTTGCTCCATCGATTGCAGCTCAAGTTGGGTAATCATCTGATCCCTTTCCCTCATCAGATGACTAACCTCTGTAGCTTTATCCATTGTCGTTGTTATGTAAGCTCTTGCATACTATGATAGCTTTGTTAAATCCTTGGAGGGATTCACTTCTGCTTTCCATACCATGTTCATCATTTCCACTTGAGGAGTTAAAAGAGGAATTTAATCAATTTTCCTCTTCTTCCTCTGTCTTTAAACTATAGCCCTGTGCTTTGGACTATAGAAGACATCAATTCGTGGCATTTATTTAGTTTGTAGTAAAATCTCCTCAACAGGGCTCTTGGGAATAATCTCTACATCCTGCTGAATTTTGGGTAGGTCACTTATTCCTTCAATCAAAACTGTGATAACTTCTCTCTTTTGCACTATAGGCATTTATGGTGTAGTGAGCTCTTGGGATTTGTTCAAGTTATTTATGATCGAGCCGAACGGCTCGCATTCATTGATTAACTTAGGATCAATATTGATATTCGTATCAAGGGGTTCATTAGTTTCTTCCTATGTTTGCTCCCTTTCTGGGGTGTTTTCCTCTTTAGGAGTCTTTTCAATAATTTTCTCCTTACAATGACCTGTGGTTGTGCAATACCAGTAGTATTTAACAAGTCCACAAGTAGCATTTCCAATCTCTGTGCCCTGAACTTGTAAAATTCCTCTAGTCTTTTTGCTCCCAATTTTATTTTTTCCAGTTGTTTCACTTGAGAAAATAACTTGGCTGAAGCAAACAGATCATCATAACTATCCTTCTCGTGTTTAAACTTGGTGATTTTCGCTTGATAAGTGATATTGTAGGCAAGAGATTTAGGATCATACTTCCTTTCGGGGATGAATTATAACTTTAAGAGTTTTGTCTTCCCGACTTCCTTCTCTGCATGTTTGAAGTCGTGGAGCATGAAAGCACCACATCGTAGGGGGAATGAATGCCACATATGCTTTTTAGACTCCTTCATGTTCCTTGAAATTCCTTCTACTGTTATCTCATATGCTAACTCTTTGGTGAGTAACTTATCAGGGATGTATAAGGGAAGGACATGTTGGTCAGTAGTGCTGCCAAAAAGTGTGATGTAGCTAAATGTTTCTTCACCAAAGCAACTACCAATTATAGATAGCTCAACACAGGCTTCCTCGGATAACCTAGGAGCAAGTTTATTGAATATGGAATAATACACGGGGAGGATGAAACCATGACAGATTCAGTAAAGGTGATTTTTGTAATAGGCTTTCCACATTTCCTTATGACAGATATGAATGGGGTTCGAGTCCTGTGGAGTCCATTTCTAACCCAGAATGGGATATTCAGAATTGAAATATATAGTGTTCATAATATAAGCACTCATATAAAATGGGGAGTATTACTAGGTAGTCACAAACCTGTTTTTCCAATAATCAAGTATTTGGTTGGCCATTTTATTAGAGAAAATGGTTGCCCAATCCATGATAAACAAATTAATTGCAGCGTCCATTAATGGTACCATCTATATAGAAAATTTTGCAGAATCATGGACTCCAGAGAGTTTGCACATCATGGCACTAGCATAATAGTAAGGAGAAGCCAATGAGTCTATGAAGTACACACTCCATGTTTCATGATTGTTTTTGGTCGGAAAATCTCTCCATTGTCTGATAGGGTCCAATTCAATGGAATTTTCTTTGGCGAAAGCCTCCAAAAATATTTCTTCTAATGCTTCTCCAATTCAGGAAAATGGTACATTTTGTTGATATCTTCTGCTCTTAACGACCCAAACATTCCTCCATTAGTGGTAAAGAAAGTTCTATCTATGATATTGATGCTTTCAATAACCCATCTCACCAATTCATTATAGCGTAAAGCTTTGGCGCAGGCTACTATTCAATGAAGATAGGAGTAGGCCAAATCCTTCAGATTATTCTCTGACTTATCTATGGAATCTGTTGTTGCTACTTCTTCGATCACTTTTAGATCCTCAGCTTCCTAAAAATTGTAAATACTTTCCCATGAAGCCTTGCCTAGACTGAGGCAGGTAGAATCCGATATCAGGACCTTCTTTACTGATTCCTCTTTGGCTACGACGGGGGCCTTTGGTTTATTTGACTTCTTTGTCAATTTTGCTGGATTCATCATCTCAGACTTTCTCTGTAAAGAAACAAAAGAATATAATAGAGAAAAAACATGTTCAAAGCCAACGCAGAATAAAAATATTAATGCTAATTCAAGCGTGATAAGCAATAGAAAATCAAATATTACCACCGATGAAATCCTCGAAGGATTCAACCTTAACTGCTATATTAATGACTTCTATAACCACCAATCATGATACTTAAATGTCATAATGATATGTCGATCACACATATGAGTAATAGTCCTTTTAAAGTGGATCTCGTGACTTTCTTGATCAGTGATTAGTGAAAATCACATATCACATATCTGGAGGGACAAATGTTAGGATTTAGCTACTCCCATACATAGCTCTGATTGCGATAAAAGTGATTTTTCATGTGGCACCACGCTAATCAATAAATCCTTTGTTTCTCATTTATAATTACTTTAAGAGTGAAAACCCACCAACATTCCCTTGACAACTTTTTATCGAAAAGTGTGCTTTTTAATGAAACCACATTAGCGATTTCCAATATATAGTTATGTGTCTCATGCCTTTAATGATGGCCGATTGCGATTGGATTATCGCATTAGGATATTTGAGTGGACCTTTGGGATGTTTCTTTGTCGACTTGTGATTAGCGATTTTCGATAGCATTATCGCATCGAATATTTGCCAATGAGATCCTTTTATGGCTATCCTTTAAATAAATGATGTGACATATTATCTTAAATTTGTTTTATAAATAGGTATTGGTTGATATTTATATCAGATCAAACCTTTTCAAAAGGACTTTCATGTGTTATGTGGTTAAATCCAAGCTTGCGATTATTATTGAATTATTGATTTTAACTAAGTCTTAAAAAGGGGACCCATTTCTTGTTAAAGTTTTGGATAAAAATTTTGAAATGTGGAGGGTTGTTGTATAGCGAAACAAGGTGATAAGCTCAGCAAAGTTATTTGTTCCTTTGCCCACTCCTAATTTGACTTTGTAATGATTCTTATCCCATATGTATAAACAAAACCCCCTGCCCCCCACAGCCTTGAGGTTGTCGATCCCCATGGAAAAAGGCCCATGGTCAGGTTTTCTCGATATTACCAGGTCCTGATATTATATGGGTTTGTGATGGTTCTTCATCCAGGATGTCATGATAGACTGTGACTACCTTGCCAAGGAGCACGGACTGGTAGATTGTCTGATTCTTAAAAATTAGGCAGTTACGGGCTAACCAAATGGACCAATAGATTATAAGTGGTAGGCATTGTTCTTTTTTCCTCAGATTCATTATGTTCCAATTATTCCAAGCTTATAGAATAGTAGGGCCCTGCGAAGCATTTCTGATTAAGAGATGTTGTGTTATTGATGCTAGAGTAGGGTGATGAATGAGCAGGACAAGAATAGATTCTCATTTCATTTGGTTGCCTATTTGCAAATAACGTACCAGCTCATCCCAAAGATGGATCTGTGCATAAGTGCCTCTCCCATGGGGGCTTTGTTGCTTAGAACGAACCACATAAATAGGTGGACTCGAGGGGGATTTTTTAGTCACCATAGCTGCTGCCACCAATCATTAGTGTGGTAGAGCTTTCGGGTCTATAGTAGATGCAGATATCTGAGTTTTGGATTGTATTTCCCATGATCAGTAGGGGTCCAAACTAAAACATCAGGATCCTGATTGAGGATTATATGTGCTTCTGATAAATCCCTAATGTATGATTCCCAAGTGTGCTGCCACTGTGCAGGAATATTCAGTTCATGAGCTACTCACCAACACTATCTGAGGATGGATATTTGGTCTTGATCAACAATTTGGGTCATCATATTGACATCCCTATGATTAATATGTTGTAGCAGTTCCGATGGTAGAAGGTATTGGTTACCCCCACCTATCTAGGGATCGATACCAATTCTCACAGAGGAGCCATTGTTTATGCACCATCCCAATTCTGCTACGATGAAAGGCATTGTTTGTAATATAGATTTCGAAACAATGGAAATTCCCCCCAAGTGGCCAATCATGTTGAGGAACCCAGTCCAGGATCTGCCCAGTTGTATTTATGATATCTCACTGTCATCCAAAGGTTGTTAGCAGTGAGAAGAGACTAGCTCATCTTTGCTACAAGTGCTTGGGAAAAATAAGGTAGATTTCTTAACCCACCCTCCCCCCCGATTTCTTTGGGAGGGTGATTTTCTTCTAGCTTACCTAGGCAAATATTTTATCTTCCTTATGTCCATTCCAAAGATACCAGTTGGATATCTCTTATATAATACTGAGGATTCCCCATGGGATCTAGGCAAGAGACATCTAGTATATTAGGGTGGCTTTGAGAACATATTTAATCGAGACGAGTCTCCCTACTCTAGAGATCATTCTAAGATTCCAACTTTTCAACCTCTTTTCCAGCTTGATCACTAACCAGATCCAGTCAGGAATCCTATAGTTGTTGGGTTTTATCCGGAACCCCAAATATTTAAGCCCATCCAAGAGGTTGTGGGCGGTGTAATGAATGTACATTTGTGCTACTCTAACTTCTTGAGGGGTAGTACGAGTCAGGGTGATCATAGATTTGGTTTGATTCGTGATCATTGCAGTGGATTTTTCAAAGAGGATGAGAATCTCATGGAAGGTGGCCGAGTCCCTAATGCTGCCATCTAGGAATTAAAGACATAATCTACAAAGAGTAGGTGTGTGAGGTCGTAAAGATCATTTATTCTTAGGAATTTAAGTCTACCCCCTCCCTTTTCCGAGGAAATGAGCCTACTAAGAGCTTCCATCAGTAAAATGAATAGAAGTGGAGATAGGGGACAACCCTGCCTCAGCCCTTGGTCGGCCAAAAAATAACAGGGATGTCGAGCCACTGATTAGGATACTATAGGAGGTTGTATTTATGCAACAGATAATCCAGTTTATGAAATCATTAGGAAAGCCTAAGTGGATAAGAATCATCTTGATGAAGAGCCAACTTACATGATCAAGGGCCTTGGTGAGATCAATCTTGAGAATTATGCTTTTCAAACACATATTTTATAAAGTGCATGGCTTCCTCGGTTGTGCCAATGGCTTCATGGATCTACCTATTATGGAGGAAAGAAAATTGCTTAGGGGAGATGTGATGGGATAGAATGGGTTAAAGCCAATTTGCTATGATCTTAGAAATTATTTTGTATATGGTATTGCAGAGAGAGATTGGATGAAAATCATTGAAAGAGACCGGGGAATTCGATTTCGGGATAAGAGCGATGAATGTGGTATTGATGGCCTCATACATCATTCTAGATGTCCTACACTGTTTGATGACATTGAGAAGATAATTCTTGATGATTTCAAAGAAAGTTAAGTAAAATTCAATAGGCCAGCGATATCGCGCAGGTCTTCTGTCTTTCTAGAACCGTTTGAGAGTCCCTTCCAGTTCTTCTCTGGTGATAGGTGCAATGATCTCATTTTTTGTATCCAGGTTGACAAATCTAGGAAAATTCCTTGCTACACGGATGATCTCAGCCAGATTAATGACAGGGGTTCCTTGAAGAGCTATTGGAAGTGTGATATGCCCAACTGTGAGAGTTTTTGAAAATGTTTATCAATTCCTTCGTCAGGAGTGGGCAGTTGCCATATGGTATTGGAGGCTTTTCTTCCTTTGGAAAATTTTTGCAAGTACCCAGTATTTTCATCCCCTGCTTTCAGCAAGATAGCATGACACTTTACTCTCCAAGTTTCCTCCTATTCCTTCAAAATATTTTCTCTTTTGTTTTCCAGTTCATTAGATAGGATTTGTCTTCAGCACTCATAATTCCCCTATTTTTGTCATCGGTAAGGTCCACCATGGTAGCTTCCATAGATGAGAGGATATGATTATCCTTCTGATGCTTTTCTTTGGACCACCTAATCGTAAGCTTCTTGAGTTGTATAAGGTTTTGACAAAAGACTTTAGCCCATGTATGATACTGAGAGGGTGGGTTTTGTGCCCAACGATTAGTGACTATCTCAATGTACGAGGGATCTTGTAGCCATAAAGAGTTGAACTTGAAGGGGCATCGAGGTTTGATTAGAGGACCAAACTTTTAGGTATATAGGTGAATGGTCAAATATGCCTCCTCACCCAACTCACTACCTATAATGGGATGCTACAACAACTTGTTCGTGATGACAATCGAGTGAAGTCTCGTGGTGAGTGAAGCCTCCCCAACCCTTCTATTCCTCCAAGTAGGCAGGGGCTTTATCATTGGGACATCAGTGAGTTGGGCCTCATCAAGAAGGTTTTGCATAGTATCTGAGAGTGGATCGACCTGAGCCGATGAGTCCCAAGATTCATTGAATATGATAGAAAATTTAAGATCCCCTCCCAATATGAAGTTGTGAGTAGAGGACAAGCATAGTTTAAGGAGGTGGCTACAGAAGACCTCCCTTCCTTGGCATGGCCCACAAACATTCATGACCCTGAATTTCATTCCCAATTCAACTGAGAAAAAATCAATGCCCATGTAACCCTTTCCTCCCCAGGTCAAAACGGACATTATGGAATGTGGATTATGTGTCATGGCCAAACCACTAGAACATCCCATGGCATCGAGTGCAGTGAAATACACCGAGTGAAAATAGCTTGCAGAATCATAGAAACATGATGTGCTTCCCCTAGGGTTTCTTGAATGAGGATTAAGTCGACTGGTTCCGCAGAGAAGAGTTTACGAAGGTCTAGCTTTTTGGGAGAGCTAGCTAAGTGCCTGTAGTTAAACGAGAGGAATTTCATGGGGGAACCATGTCTAGAGTTTTCTTTGCTCTAAGAATCCGACCTAAAGAGGATTGTCTGACCCAGATTACCTCTACTCGAGTCTGGAGGATCACATGAGAGAGGTATGATTTGCGCCCTCTAAGTGGTTTAGAAAAGGATGTAGGTAGAGTCAAACCAAGGCCAATGTAAAGTTGACCGTCCCCAACGGGAGTTCGTGAACGAAGATTATAGCGATGAGAGGGTACCAAGGGAGATGGAGGGAGAGAGGGGAATTTCATTGGGTGAGTGATGGGGCCGATGGGGTGGTAGAATCAACCAAGCGTTGAGGGAGAGGTGAACAGGGGAAGGATGTAGGGGAGATGATACCATGCGAGATCACCACATTATGCATACTTTGTGCATTAGATGCATTAAAATAAGATAGAGTAGGGATGAGGGAAGAGGAGTGCCCATTGAATGAGCCACTTCTATCGCTACCCAAGTTTAAGTCAAAGGAGGGTATGGAGAATCCGAAGATGTTCCAGCTTTGTGTTGCACCGACTTGGATGGGGTCGCCTTACAAGGTAGTTCTGGGCCGACCTCTATATGCTTTCTACTGACAATAGGAGTACCTTTGTCGATGCTAGCTTCTTGCCCTGCTGTTGTCTCTTGGGCTTTCACTACTAGAGGGCACCCTTTGAATAGGTCCCCAACCTTGTGACATTTGTAGCATCTAAATGGCACTCCCTTATAGTCCAAGATGTGTATCCAGGAGAAATTCCTCCATTGTAGAGTAATCCTTTCTTCTAGGCCCTACCAAGTGTCTAGGTGAATTAAGATATGAGCCAATGTTTGATTTTTGGACTGGACAACAGATTTTTCATAATCCAGAAACATACCTAGGGTATTCCCTACTTTGATGAAAACCTCTTGTGACCAGTATTATAGAGGTAGTCCTAGCAACCTCACCGAGAGATGCCCTGCTTTTATCTACTCTCTTTCAGGATAAAAAAGAGGGCTCCATCTTTTGGGTAAAACGAACACCATCTCTATATGCCAAAATCAAGCTAGGGCTATATTTGTGTATTCTTCATGTGCAAAGTGACACGTGAACCATCAGTGTGGTAGAGTTTGAACCTCTGACAGCTGAAGGAATACCTGCCCCAAAATCTCTTTCACCCATTTCCCTAATTGATTCGCTGTATAGGTTCTTCCATAAACCCTGCACATTAGAGCTTTGCTTGCACTATCGGAAATATCTACCATGGTGAAGTCATCGCCAAATTTAATGGTGAAATCATTCCCAGATGCTCTAATGCACTTGGATATCTTCTTCCCTATCCAATGCCTAGTAGGGTGGACTTGCAAAGGATCTGCTGGATTATTTTTTGGTGAGGAGGAATCTCTCGACCTAACCCTAATAATAGTGGTATCAAAACATGCAGATGGGATTGCAGATTCTTATTTTTTATTAGCTATTCCAGGGAGATTTTTTTCTTGATGAGATTGAGTAAACGTTGCCGGAGAAGGCCCAAGGCAAGGGTTAGGGTACTAAGTGAAACAAAGGTTGGTAGGGGGTGTCGGATCAAAGAGTAGAGATTAGCCTGAGGCGAGGAGGTTGAGGGTTGAAGGAGACAAGGGTGGATAGTCGGGCAGGAGAGGAAATGGAGAGGGAATCAATACAATGGGAGTTGACCTTGTGCCCAGGAAGGAAGACAACCACTGTCGTTAGCGAGCAGGATAGGGCAGATGTAATGGTGGCCGATTTCGGAATAGGGTTTAGGAAGATGACCTGATTGACATATGGATCCAGTGAATAGTCCATAGTGTTGAGATCCATTCCCTCCCTTCTTATCCACTAAAAATGATAGTTGTGCAATCTATGACTGGTGTGTTGTAGGCTACGGTTGCCTTCTATACTTAACCAGGGTTAGAGTAGCAAGTTGAGAGACCGCTGCAAAGCTCCATCCTCAATTTTGAAAACCTACAATCAACCGCATCCTTCAACTCCTTAGATAATTTCCTCTACCAATCAAAAAATCATCACCCTGTTGTTAGTTATATAAGAAATTCAACTATTACCTTGTCATGCTAATAGCAAACATGTTTCCCTGCAACTATTCACGCATGTTAGTCACATGTTCCACAAATCAAGGCATCGTTTCCTTGAATTTGAAATCAACCTTTACCAAGTGTAATGACCATGTCATACTCAACCATCAAATCAAATTTATCAATCATAATGTTACTACTATCACCTACTGACACTCAAGTAGGTATCAATTGTCTCAACACATGTATTAGTACAATCATCTTAAAAAAATATCAGTTCTTCATGAAATCTTATTGACACATACTCATGTCATGCAAGTAATAAACCATTCAAAGAACTTGAAAACATACCATGTTCAATAAATCAACTAGATGAGATAATCGAACACTGAAACACCAAATAGACGACATAATCAAACTCATACCTTGACTTATCTCAAGGGAGGCTATCTTGTCTAAACAATGAATCTAGTTTAGCATGATAGAACTTCACAACACATCAAAGCCAATGTAAATAATGTCATGATGTCCATGATAGTAACTAGCTAAAATGTTCATGATATAAACTCGTAAATAATTATCACTCATGCATAACAATCACATATGCAAAGTTAGTCTAGAGTAGTACAACACGATATCACAAATAGGTCTACTCATACCTAAATTTCATAACTATAACCATCTACATAGGCCAATATAGATTAAAAAATAGATATGATATCAATATCTTAAATGAAATAGCCATAATCTTGAACTTAACTAACATATAGAAACAAAACTTTAACATATAACATACTCATCAACAACATCTAACGTAATCATGAATTTAGCTGACATAGAAGAACAAGTTACTCCAATGGATGATTCTCCAACACATGTGCATATCACTACACTAATAAAACAACATTTATTATGCATGTAAGTATAAAAATAATATAAATACAATGATGTACATAACCCTGATGCTTATAACAACCATTAAACAACATACTTGTGTGCCAAACGTAAAAACCTATATGAAAGTCGTCTCTCACCTTGAATTCTAGTGTCACAACTTAGCTTTGATGATATACATTTCCTTCTCTATGTCAAGCAACACATAAACATCATAACATACCAACAACATCACGATGACCTAAAATTCATACACTCACATCACAGAAAACAAACTTAACCATGACATTGTAGACATAAAAACATACAGAGAATGGTATGTATAAAAATTGCATATACAACTGACATGAATTCATGACCAATGCATTCCAATAACAACATCATAACTCCTACATGATAACACAACTGTAATAGTGACCACCAATATGCATACACAATAAGCACATAGTCCACATACATAAAAAACATGTATGCAAGTAACACTCGCAAGCACATTCAGCCCATTTAGTCCAAGTGTTGAACCATGTCGTTACACCACTCTATAATGCCCTCCTCCCACATTTACCTAATCTAATTGGTCAACGAGGGTAAAATTATGATGAAGAGTTACTATGATCTGGTTCAACCTCATATCACCTTAAGGAAGTATAATCGACACAAGAAAACCCTATTAGCCTTCCCTAGGAGTTACCAGACCCACAAGACCAAAACCATTCCTCTAGGAGCCGAAGCCCTAAGTCAAATTTCCTTTTCACTAAAAAAACCCCTAGTTTCTTAGATCACATGGGCTTGCATATGATTCGGACCCTCCTGTCACTCTCACAATTCCCGCGAGGGAAGGAGTGTTGTCTTTTTCAATTAATTTTGTGCTAGAGACTATAAGGTTTAAGCCACTTTTAAAGGTTAGCCTACAAATCACGACACGAAAACTGGCGAGAATTTCCAAGACAATAAATGGAACCAAGAGAAATCCTCTAAGACAAAACATGATGAAGTTGACCTAACTAAGCATCACCTGACATAAATTTTGCCAAACACATCATGAACAAGTAATATACATGTCATAATAACATATTTGAACATAGAAATCTCATATTTCAGAATCACGTTAATATATTAGCTAAATTATGGTATATTAGGCCATATATTCATTCTAAATCATTTTCATGTTAAAACATGATGAGAACAATAATTTTTCACTATCATAAAACATTTTCATAACCAACATATAAACAATAGAAATAATGAGGACACAACAACCATAAATGCGATATATAATCTAGTATCGTTAAACAAATAATACCATGGAAAGGAATCCTTATTAATGAATGAAAAAGGCAAGCTAGTATGAGACTACCACTTTCCACCCAACCATAGATTGGTTGAGCCAAAAGAACCAACTTGCGCTTCCCAAGGCTAAACCACCTCAGCCTCATAAAAAGAATCAGGATCTACTATAATCCTCACTAGATCACTAGGCCCTAAACAAGCACGGATGCTACCAAATTTCTCGACCTACAGTGTGAGGAATTTTCCTATCTCAGTCTCTAGGCTTTATGGTAATCCACATTTCGACATAGATATCAATAGTATTTGTTGTTAATTTATTCTTCATTAAATTTTATTCTCTTGATCCTCGTTTTTTATGTATTTAATCATCCTTTTCAATCTTAACCCCTTTTAGTATTTTTTTTACTTGTTTAATGACCCTCACCCCCATATATATATATATATATATATATATATATATATATATATACACGTTTCTTTTTACTTGTGTATATATTTGTTTTATGTTATTAGTTTTTCAATTAATTATTTTATTTATCAAATAAACTTTTCTTAGATTAGGGTTTTGACTTGTTTTTTACTTCCTTTGTTTAAAGTTTGACTTTGATTTTTTATTTTTTTTTAATATTATTTCTCAAAAGTTACCTTTTTAATATAGGTGTTACTTATCCGGGATGCGGGTGGCATCACCGACTCCACCGTTCTCCATGCAAGAAGTTAATGCCCAGTACTGCCAGCTGCAGAGCAGCGTGGCCTCCCGAGACGTAAACTCATGCGAGCAAGGAAAGAGTATTAATGCTCGATCGGGTGGCGGATCCGCATTTAAGTTCTGCGTTGATCGTCGCAACATTCCTTCTGTTATAATCATGCCACTCTACTGTTCTCTCACCAAGCCTTGTGCTCAGTCGTGCGGTAATGGAACCTGGTATGCGGAGGTTGTGGGTGATGGTTTGAATTTGGTTCACTGCCGCGAGCTCCAAGCCGACTCCATCAAGGGTAATTTCTCCCCTATTCTAGATTCATGCTCTGTGTAATTATCTGCAAGTTTTGTGGTTGTATGTAAGTTCTGTTACTTTGTTGTGTCGGTCACAAGCTCTGTTGGGCATCCCTCTTACCTCAATCGACTTCGTCCTGTCGGTCATCCCGTCCATAATCCATTTTTGCCCTACCTCCTGTGTGTCATCATGGTTCGCTCGGGCAAGAGGCACCATTCAGGGGGCGTCGTGAGAGTGGTTTGCATCCTCCAGTCGGTCATGCCATGGAAACGGCGCCAGAACCTTTCAATCTATCCCCCGTCCATGAAGCTGGGCCTTCTGTAGACGAAAACCTATTCCTAACAGTGCTTTCCAAACCACGCACTTTAAATTTCAAAGTAATCTCCATAGGCCCTTCGTCACTGCTCACATCACCATTATCCTCTCGAAAGAGGAAAACCTTGTCTCCCCTTTGGCCTGCATCGCCCATGATCATTCTACAAGCAGTCTGCATTCCTCGAACAAAGACAACATGGATAATTGGAAAAAAAAGAAAGTTCAACAGGAGGATTTTCTCAAAAATCTTCCTACCCTTGAAGATACATGACATGCAACTGAGGACACGACTCATGGCAAGGCACAACATGGCATAGCAATCCCTGACAGCGATCTAAGTGGCAATGAAGGTCTGAAGACTCGTGATATATGTCTCGAGGAGAAGAAGGACCATGGCCCAGCAAAGAAGAAGTAGCGCGTGGGGTCTGTCTCTTTTTGTTTCGACTTCTGTTTAGGCTCGTGGTCAAATTTCTATGTAATTGTCCTACTGTCTTTTGGCTCTGAGATGGGTATTTGGTGACTCTTTATATGTTGGGTTGCAATGTTTTTTGTGTTTCTGTGCAGGGCTCCTTCTCGGCAACACATGTCTGTCTCTATGTGTGATATCTGGTTTCTTGCACGTTGTAACTGGTTTCCGGAGCTTATGTGTGTAATGGGGCATTTCTGTTTTGTGGAGTGAAAAATATTAAAAAAATATAAGTGTTACTTATTAATATTTGTTTTTAATAAACTAATAAAATAATATCATAATTTAAATATTTTTTTCAAAAACCAAGTGTTAAGTAATAATATTTATTTATAATATATTAATAAATTAATATCATAATTTAAATATTATTGAGTTTAATTGAAATTATGTTTCTACATTGCTCTCTATTTAAGCCATTGCAATGGCCTCCCTCTTCATTTAATTCTTATGATCAACCAGTATTATTAGTTAGCTTTACCCAAAAAATATTCTTGATATAATTTCTAAAGAAAGGCTTTGCTTACAATTTTATTTTATTTTATTGAAATAATTAAAAATATATAAAAAGTTTCCAGAATAAAAAATATTTGTATAATATTAAATTGTCCATCTTTTCAAAACGCAGAAGTAATTATCAACTCATATAGCACAATCAGCATCATCTCCTCCTGGTCCGCCGAAGAAGAAATGTGTACCCAAACCATTGCCATCATTGCCATCAGTAACATCTGACACGCTATAACAGTTTGGTTTAGGTGCTATCCTAACAGTATCGAAATGCGCCATCACTACGTGACCATTCGAAATTTTTATGTCGCTTACGGCTGCACTACGACGAAAACCTTCATATGGAAAATGCCCGCTCCCCATTTCTGTTTTACTAGACGGTGTTCCAAGATAAAACATAACTTCACCTCCCAAGCCTACTGTAGCTGCGTAATCAGTAATAAACAAAAACAGTGAAGCAGGCCACCAACCCAAAAGATCATTGTTTAGATATACAGACCATCTTTGACCATCACTCCCTGGATTCTCCTGTGGACACAGAAAATAAAATCACATCAGCAGCCGAAAAAAGAATTAAATATACAAATAAAGGATATCAGAATAGAGATTTATCTCCCACAATAACAGAGGTTAACCACCTTGACAAGTTTTACATCGATCTTTTGTTGGCTCCCATTATATGTAGACAGCGGGGATATTGGTCCACCTAGATAGTTAGTAGCACCAGGTGCCAACACGAACCCTGGACACAGTGTGTTTTCGCAACCAAACAAATCCCCACTAACGTTCTGTATCATAGATAATCAATATTCAATTAAGTAATATTTTGTAAACCAAAGCTGAAGAACATGCCTATGATAGAAAACTTTGTAAAGTTTTGTAAATCTCATATCTAATTGGTAAGAGGTGTAATTGTAATGCAAATAATTTTATATGTGAGTCAAATTAAATAATAATTAGTTTAAAATTATCTTAATTCTAATCAATATTCAATTAAGTAATATTTTATAAACGAAAGCTGAAGAACATGCCTATGATAGAAAACTTTGTAAAGTTTTGGAAATCTCATATCTAATTGGTGAGAGGTGTAATTGTAATGTAAATAATTTTATATGTGAGTTAAATTAAATAATAATTAGTTTAAAATTATTTTAATTCTACATTTATTAACAGTTGAAAATGACCAATTTTTTTGAGATCCAAACTCTTTTGGAGTAAAAAAGTAGATTTTATCTCTCTAAAAACTTTGTATATTTTGAGTTAATATAAATCTGTATTGTTTCTTTAAGCATTTAAATATGCACTATTTTTCTATTTATCTAAATCTTAGCTATTGTTGGTAGATGATTTAGTAACTAAAAACTATATATTATATTTGTAATTTGAAAATTATTATTTATTAATATTTAATATACTACTCTTAAAAAAATTGCAGTATTTTTTTATTTATGTAAATATTAGATATTGTTTGTAGTTTATTTAGTAACTAAAAATGATATATTATATTTGTAATTTGAAAATTATTATTTATTAATATTTAATATACTAGTCTAGCCATATGAATTAAATAATTGGGAAATACTAGTGCTTGAGTGTAAAGAGAGTTTTTTGGCCTTGAAAGTTATGGAAATTTCCATTCTCCCTATATTTGGATAAAATTATGAGGAGATTTCCGTAAATGTAAGTAAAATCTGTCAAACTTCATAATTTTAGGTGTCCTAGAAGTTCTTGATCGTGCTGAATCCATTTTCACCTTCAAAAACATGATTCGAAAACTACATCTACAAGATTTTATGAATTTGTGTTGCCAAGATTCTTGCCACTTTCAGTGTTGCCTTAGAGGACAACGATCCTAAAAAATATCAATCCAAAATAAATATCAAAATCCTTCGTAACACCAAAACACTTGCGAACACTACATCTTGATAATTAGCTAAATTATAACTTTGTTTTAAATTATTGTTATTATTACATTAGCAATTAAAAACATAAATTATGAGTTAAAAGATATATACATTTAGAAAAACATGTAACAAGATTTCTAATTATGAAAATTAAACCTCTATTATTTAACTAAGAATTATTAATAACTAAATTAAAATTCTAAAACCTTATTTCAAAATATATATATATATATATATAAAATAAAATCAATAATAATAATATAATTTTAAAATGATAGCCAAATTAAATATGAATAAGACAAAGAAATACTTACAGCCATCCAACTCACGAAAAATCTTGGATTAGTATCTCCATAAAGTGATGGATGTACCTACAATAATTATTAAAAAATAAATTAATTACGGATTAATCATAATTTTTTTTAATATAATTAATTAATATTATAAAAGAAAATACGTCCTGTTATTAATTGAAACAATATTTGCATTGCTCATATTTAAAATCGTTAAATATTTAGATAATGCCGAAGAGAGCTTACCTTCCATCCAGCCAAAACAGTCTCGTTTATGAGGCCATGAGCGCCATAATTTCGTAACCAAATTTGGGACGAACTGAATATACCACTACCATTAGTGTCCACCTTCGGCTTCCATACATTCAACTGTGCACTTACATTATAGAATGGTCCAGCTTCGGGGTCGGTTATCACATGGGCGAACTTTGAAAGCCAAACCAACAACAAATAGGGGTTAATTTCAAATGATCGGAAAATCTGTTCGAATTTTCTATACTGAACAAAATGGTTAATTTCAAATAAGGGACTGGTTAATTTTTTTAAAGTCTAACATAACACTGTCCATTAACAAAATCTAATAATTTTTTTATAAAATACTTTAAAAAAACTCCTTTCTACCACTCCTTCAGAACGATCATTATCATTATAAACTTTAAGGTTATATATTAATTCATAAAACAAAATTAGTTATTTAAAAATATATAAATAAAAATCTATCATTTTTACCTATGACAACACTACCTATGACAACACTCAAATAATTAATTGAAATATTCCTATTGAAATATTCCTATCTTATTAAGATAAGGTAAACTCGTACATCTTAATACTTCGAAGGCAATTTACCATTTAAATTCATTTGGTATATAAATAATATATATTTAAAATATATATTAGGATTTGTTTTAACAGGTACTTAAAATCAACAATATAAAAATTATTAATAAATTTTTTATTTTAATATTATTTATAAATATTTGATATAAGAATTTTGGGATTTTTTTTTATGTTTAGGGATAAATTACATAAGCAATATTGGTGGTCAATTTTTAGAACTTACTAAAATTTAAGATGAACATCATTAGTAGGTTCAAAAAGATTGCCATCAATTATAGTTTATATGATTTATTCTCAACCTAATTAGTAAGTTCCAAAAGGTAGGTTATCAATTATTACTTATGTGATTTATCTCAAAGTTTTTACAAAAAATTATCTATAAATACTAATAATAATATATTTTAATTTAACAATATATAAAAATAAAGTAATTATATATATGACATTTCCAATTTTATTTATAAAATTTGTGTGAGGTGTTTTTTAACATTGAAAAGATCTATAATCCTTTTGCTACTCAATATAAAGTTGACCTCTAATATTTAAAAAATATTTCTATATTAACTATTAATAAAATATTTCGATATCTATATCCATATTAAATAATGTGAGTTTATTTGTAAGAAGAACTTCAGCGTAAATCACATGAGGAAAGACCTTTGTCGGCGCATTTCGAACCAACTAGTGTGGTTGACCGTGAGGACAAGTTGAAGAAACAGATCTAGCTATGCAAGTTAAATAGTATGAGCGGCTCGGCTATCTTGTCCGACGGCTAATTTTGACTATGGGATCAGAGTTAAAAAGTCAAATTAATAATATAGTTATATTCGATGACCATTCTTTTAAAATATATAAGATTTTTATATAAATAAAATAATTTAATAGGTGTTAATGTTACTAGTTAGTTAAAAGGTTTAATAATAAAAATATAAGTTATAAGAAATATTATAATACAATATACATAGGGTATAGGATAATAGTTAGTTAGAATGAGAAACGAGAAAAATAAATAAAAGAAGGAAAAAAATAAAAAATAAATGAACAAAGCTAGTAAGGGTAAAAGTTAGTTGAAAAGACAAAAATAATAATAAATCAAAATAAAAGAGGAAAAAAATAAAAATAAAAATAAAAATAAAATAAAAATATATAAAACTAAAATAAAGCTAATAAAGGTACAAGTTAGTTTAAAAATTAAAACTAAATAAATAAATACATAAATAAAACTAAAACTTAGGAAAAAACTAAGAAGGTGGTTAGTAAAGGTTAGTTTAAAAATAAAAATAAAAATAAAAATAGATAAAAATAAATAAATAAAATTAAAATTAAAAATAATAATAATAATAATAAAATAATAAAAATAAAAATAATAAAAAATCAAAATATATAATAGAGAACAAAGCTAAGGTAAAAGATAGTTGAAAAAGGAATAAAAATAATAAATAGATCATTATACTCAAGAAAAATAATAATAATAATAATAATAATAATAATATGTATATATAAGGTAGGTAAATAAATAAATAAAAATAAAATAGAGAGAACGAAAAAAAATAAAAAGGGGAGGGACAAGAAAAAGACCAATAAAAACCACAGAGCAAAACGGATCAACCCTAGGAGGAAGGAAGGCTCCAAGGGGAACACAGAAAGCTAGCACAAAGATAAAAAGGGGGGTGGGCGGGGGGGAGGAGAAAGACTAAGACGACAGGGCACAGATCCAACAGCTACTGGTTTTCCAGTCGTCATCTCTATTGAGATTGTTATGCCTTCTTTCAATCTCAATAGGTTCCCTGAATTTACGATGATTGAATTGAGCAACCTTAGCAACAATCCTCAATACAAACCTCATGCTTGGTCTTTTTCACATGTTCTGCTAACATTGAAGACTTGGTTCTCCCATGTCTTAGGTCAGCTACACGTTCGTTAATCCTCTGATGGATGGAGCATCCTGTTTCCCCGATATAGGGGGTTCTACAAGAACAAGGGATCAAGTAGACACCCTTCATGTCGATAGGGTCAACAGGATCTTTCACCGACCGAAGGGATTTATGAATGGTGTTGAGGGGCCTAAAGGTAGAGGGGATATCATACCTCCTAAGGATCCGAGCAATTTTGTCTGAGGTTCCTTGAACATACGGAAGATTGACCCCTAGTCGGCACTCCTTCGGTTCTTTATTAATTAACGTATTTTTAGAGGCTTTAAGGAAAGCCTTTTGACCTAGGCGCCTACTATAGCCATTCTCCACAAAGACATTAAGGAGATGGGATCTGTAAGGCCTTTGCAAACTTGGGCGGTTGGGTGTCGGGTGTGATGGGCACACGGGCACGGCGGGCGCGCGTTGGTGCGACGGGCGTGCGAAAATGCGATGGGCGGGCGCTCCACATGCGACGAAAATGCGACGAAGGCTGATACATATGCGACGATACATACCACTTCGGAGAAAAGCGGCTTAGTGTTGGAGGCTTATATGTGACTTGGGAGAAGCATGCGTGGAGGCATGGCCGACCCAAGGATTATGTATCGGCGTTCGTATGATATTTTGGTGGTCGGCCAAAGGGCTGCCACCCCACTTGTGAAACAATGTAGCATGTGTATATATAAGTGTACGTTGGAGTCATTTCGAACAACGAAGACTTCGCTCACATAAAGCCTTCGCATAAGATAAGAGGAGTGCATAGTGGGGTAAAAGGACATGCGCATATCTCATGCGCATGAGACTTGGAGTTTGCACAGATTTTTCTTATGTTAATGGTTGGCAAGTGTGCCATGTGTTGAGTGGATTCTTGGGTACGGTTTCGTGCAGGATTCGGTAGGAAGGTTGGGTGGCACGGGTGAGCACCTCTTCTTGTGCAAAGGTGCACAACACATTGTAAAAGGCAGGTGGCCTTTTTATTGTAAAAATTGGTTAAGTATGAGACTTGGTTCGGCCAAGACACATTGTTGTATTGTAATTTGATATTCTTAATAAAATTGTCGGGCAAACTCACATTACGGGTAGTTGCACCTCCCCTTTATACTTGTTTGCAATTGTTGATGTTCTCGGTTAATTGCATATGGATAATGAATGAGTATGGGCTTCATTAAAGTATAAAGGATAATGCTTTTACTTGGTTGTGAAACAAAAACTAAGTATGTTAATGTTGGAGTAGGCGTAGTCCATGAATGTTAGAATTGTTAAAAAGAAAGCGTTCGGTGGTGCTGCACCTCGCTACAAGCGGTTGGAAGACTACCACAAGTGTAGGGGCGTGACAGTTGGTATCAGAGCTCGGTTGGAGCTGGTGTTAGAGCAGGGTCACTCGTGACAAAGTGCAAGTGTGGGTACACTTGGAAACTTGACAATTGATTATAGTGGAAGCACGTTTAGCAGAGGTGAAGCTCGGTGCTTGGACCAAGCTGAACGATAAGTCATGGCAAGTTTTGGAGAAGGTGGAAGTAAGCTCTTGCTTACCTTGGACAGGTTGAAAAGGTTGAAGGAAGAGAGGCCCCGAATCTGGAAAGAACTTGAAGCCTTGGAAAAGAATGTTGAAGAAGAGCTTCTTGAACTTGGTTGGACAATGGAGCAAAGTGAAGTTGCAGATTGTGCTAACAAGGAAGAGGAAGCCGTGATAGTTGAAGATGTTGCAGACATGACCATGATGGAGGATGAACTTGAGGATGATCAAGTTGGACCGGGATCATGCAGTTTGTGGACATGGATGAATGAGGAAGAGCCTCATTATGATGATGTAAGTACTGTTGATACTTGTGTTTCATTTGGGCATTTGGTAGATGGACCGTATGCAGGGAAGGGCAAAGTCAGTTTGCCTATGGTATGGAGGATCTAACCATGGATGACTATGATGGAACCTTGTATGGAGAAATAAGGATTGTCGATTGTTGCAGGACTTGTTGGGGTTGTTTGTGACCTTATGGTAGAAGGTGCAATGGCCCGTGACAAGGGAGGAACATGATGATCGTTGTGGAGGATTGGGTCATGCTTTAGCCATATGGAGATTTGGCTAAGTGCCCGACATGACTCATGGACAGATGGAGGGCACACTCTTGGGTGGACTTCTCATGGTCGAGACCAAGAGATAGGCTTGATGGACACTTCGGTGGAGGAGCTATGATGGAAGGGACTCGTGATGATGATGATATGGTTGGGTGACCGAGTTCACTAAACCGAAGATTGTAGCAGCTTGGATGAGGATGGCTAATGGTTGTGATGAGTCTACTTGGTGGGACTGCATGGACAACTTAGTCATGGACAATAGGTTGGAGGCATGGAGCATGGCAGTCTTATGCAGGGACATTATGTGGAGCACTTGTAGAGGTGTCATGGACATGCAATAAGGAGTGGCAAAGCAGGGATGTTGTGCAGATGGATTTGCTAATGTGACATGGAGACTTATTACTTATGAGCCTATGGAGAGGTTGTGCACTCATGTACAACAAGGCCATGGACTTGGTTGGATTTGTGAGCTGATTATGGAGCTCATGATGACATGAGATTGTTGTGACTTTTAGGGACTTCATACGTGGTGGACTTAGAGGATTTGATTCATTGAGGAGCTGAGGTCAAGAGAATTTGATGCAGTATGGGATGCATACTTCCAAAGTACATGTATGGGCATGGCTTGGAAGAGTGACTTGATGTAGAGGATCGGTATGAGGCACTTTGAATTGATGAAGTTACGATGATGATGATGCCTTGACTTGGGCATGGGTTGAGCCGAGACTCAACTACTTTTTACACATGGATAGATGAGACAAGTGCATACTTGTTTCTATGGAGACTTGAGGATGGCACATTGCAGATGATGAAGAGGCTTCATGGACCTGAATGGGGCACATCGAGAGTGGGTTGATGAGATGATCTCTTCCTATGGAGGAGACACACACATGGACAACATGTTGCAGATGAGATGGATGGAGTTTCCATGGACGTGAGCATGGATTATGGAGATAGATTCTTGATGAGATGAGATGTTAGCACATGGTTGTAGTGTGTTAGCACTTGTTGACATATCATGGGCAATTTTGCACATGGTGATGATGACATGATGGAGTTGACACATTGTTGCAGTAGACATGTAGCTTGCATTGGAGGGATCAACCTTCCATGGTGGAGGGCAGCATGGAGAGATTGTGGCAGAGTGGTCGATGATCATGGACATCTGATATGAGTCATACTTTTGAATGGAGTATCTTGGTGACAATCAGTTGCTAAGATGAGACATGGTGGAGACGGTGGTTCTACATATGTTGCAGTGATGCTTGCCTTATGTGGAGGACTCAACATCATGGATAATGGTATGTTGTCGAGGACGACAATGATTTCAGGTGGAGGAGGATGTAAGGCCTTCACAAACTTGGGCGGTTGGGCATCGGGTGCGATGGGCGCATAGGCACGGCGGGCACGCGTTGGTGCGACGTGCGTGTGAACTTACGATGGGCGGTCGCTCCACATGCGACAAAAATGCGACGAAGGCTGATACATATGCGACGATACACAACACTTGGGAGAAAAGCGGCTAAGTGTTGGAGGCTTATACGTGACTTGGGAGAAGCATGCGTGGAGGCATGGCCGACCCAAGGATTATGTATGGGCGTTCGTATGATATTTTGGTGGTCGGCCAAAGGGCTGCCACCCCACTTGTGAAACAATGTAGCATGCGTATATATAAGTGTACGATGGAGTCATTTCAAACAACGAAGACTTTGCTTACATAAAGCTTTCCCATAAGATAAGAGGAGTGCGTAGTGGGGTAAAAGGACATGCGCATATCTTATGCGCATGAGACTTGGAGTTTGCACAGATTTGTCTTATGATAATGGTTGGCAAGTGTGACGTGTGTTGAGTGGATTCTTGGGTACGGTTTCGTGCAGGATTTGGTAGGAAGGTTTGGCGGCACGGGTGAGCACCTCTTCTTGTGCAAAGGTGCATGACACATTGTAAAAGGCAGGTGGCCTGTTTATTGTAAAAATTGGTTAAGTGTTAGACTTGGTTCGGCCAAGACACACTGTTGTATTGTAATTTGATATTCTTAATAAAATTGTCGGGAAGACTCACATTACGGGGAGTTGCCCCTCCCCTTTATACTTGTTTGCAATTGTTGATGTTCTCGGTTAATTTCATATGGATAATGAATGAGTATGGGCTTCATTAAAGTATAAAGGATAATGCTTTTACTTAGTTGTGAAACACAAACTAATTATGTTAATGTGGAGTAGGCGTATTCCACGAATGTTAGTATTGTTAAAAAGAAAGCGTTCGGTGGTGCCGCACCTCGCTACAAGCGGTTGGAAGACTACCACAGGTGTAGGGGCGTGACAGGATCTCTCCTTATCAAAGCTCTTATTATCAGAAATCCTCAGGGCACGAGTAGAAAGGGTGTTAAGAAAACCCATCTTTTGAGCTGGGAAATGATGGGAATCGGCATGAAGATACTGCTCAGTATGCATTTTCTTTCGGAATACTGAGTGGGAGAGCGAGCCATGCATATTCTTAGAAATAATAATATCCAGGAAAGTGAGGCAACCATTGACCTCTTTTTCCGTGGTGAACCTAATGGCAGAGGACTGACAGTTGAGGTGATTGAAGAAGCGATCTAGCTCCTCTTGGCCATGGGACCAGATGACATTAGTGTCATCTACATATCTTCTCCAAAGCTTAAGAAGGAGACGAGCCGAGGCTAGAGCTTTGGCTTCAAAATCTTCCATAAACAGATTGGCGACAATAGGGGAAAGGGGGTAACCCATGGCAACACCACAATTCTATTCAAAGAACTCACCCTCGAAACAGAAGAAAGTGGAAGTGAGACAGATCTCAACCAGATGCGCAGTATCAGGATCCGTTAGGCGATAGATCACTTCCAAGGCCTCCTTTATAGGGATGCAGGCGTAAAGGGAGACCACATCAAAGATGACAAGGATGTCATCAGGGTCAATTCAATTGATTGAAATAAAATTATTTTAATTTAAGTTTTAAATCAAATATTGGAATATCTATATTGCTTAATGTAGTTTAATGGCAATTTTATATATAGGAAAACAAATTGACATATATATATATATATATATATATATATATATATATATATATATATATATATATATAGGGGGAGAGAGAGAGAGCACTCAATTACTTCCCACATTTTTACATATTAACATATTAAGTAATGTGTGTGTGAGGGCTTTCTAACTCTTATAGGTTTTCAATTTTTTGGTGAAAATATGCTATAATATTTTGCACTCAATCTTTATGGATTCATTTCCTTACAAAAAAAAAACCCCTTCTTCACTTGGATTACATAAGGTAAAAAACTCAAATACATGATTCTAATATATTCGTGTGGAGCAAAGTTGACCAAAAAATATTCTCGAGAAAGACCCAACTTATAAAATTAGAGTATGGATGTGTGTGTGTCACTAATTCAATGTATGCCATGTTGGAAGGGCTCATTGTTAGCCTCCTCGCCTAAGCCCAAGTCCCACTGACGTGATGCTCCTTTCAGAGCCCCATTTGGAATCTTTATCCTAACTACATTCACTTAATAACTCTTCACGATTTAATGAGAAATATATATATATATATATATATATATATATAAAGAAAGAAAAAAATACTTGTATTCTATGGAATATACATGTTCTAGTGTTTCAGATTTTCAATACATTGTTGTTTATTATGTTGCCCATAACATATCCACATATCTTCCCCGCCCTTTAGGTTACCTTACATCTAAATCTTGTCTTGTTTGATGTCCTTATAGAAAAATGTTGTTTTCTATTTGTTCCAAATACAAAATGTACACAATTACAACATATTCCTTCTATTTTATCCCATTAGGAGATCTAATTATTGGATATTTGATTCCACTTCAAAATGCACAAGAAAAACAAAGTTCAAATGTTACAAGAAATAACCACTCCAAAATAGAAATAATGAGTTGTTCGCAGAGACAAACAAGTACAAGTACTAGTCCATATCATTTGTGACATGACAATTGATTAAATCTGTGTAGATGAAAATGATGCTAGGAAGAACAAAAGCTATCTTAGAGAGCTTATCTTCGCAATCATTAACTTCTCTAGAAACATGCTAGAATGAGATGTCCTAGTAGGTCCCAACCTATCCTTAGATTTCTTATATCATAGGTCCCAAGGTGGCAGATTCAATGCAAGCTCTATGCCAGGTTGATTCAGTGGCCACCTATGAGTCTCCTAACTCATGTATTTTGACCACCGCTTTTTGTTAAGCGAGAGGGATTAGATCCTACAGATAATGCAACTTCACCCTCATGTTAAATCCAATACTTCATGTATACATTATGCAAAAATGGTGGTTCTATGAAATTAATAACATCACCAATGATCCTATCATTCAGGATTGATCCTTTCTTGCGCCATCAAAGAATCCCCATGGCTAACTCTATCCCTTAGAGGCATCTATAATTTCTACATTTTTGTCATGTTTGGTGGTATCTTGATATTTTTTAACCATCTCCTCACCAATTCCACACTCATCTTTGCTTAGACTTGTTTTTCCTAGTGGATAATCTAGTTTCTAGACCACCAAACACCTATCGCCAACAAGAAAGGAAAGGTTTCATAACCTTTCATTGTCCTATTTTTTTCCAAATTCCTCATCCAATTCTCTAGGATAGATGAGACATATACCATTGACATCATGAGTTCAACATCTAGCTAGATGTGCCCTACACAAGTACAATGAATGAAAGGGTGATTAATTGATTCTTCTTTCTCCAAAGATAATGTTCATGTCCTTGGCCCTACCAAATCCCTCTTAAGTAAGTTGTCCCATGTCAATGTTTTGTTGTGAAGAGCCAACCATAAGGTGATTTTGTATTTGAGAGGTTTGGTTTGTTCCATAGGTGTTCCCAACACCATTTCCTCTCACTGGCCTCTTTTACCTCAGTTTTTGGAAAGTCTCATAATCTCTTGTAAAATATCTCATGGTTGTATTTTTGGACTACAGAATGAAATTTGGTTCATCTTCTGAGATACAAGTACAAACTTGGATCATAAATATGACATCTAAGATCTCCATTCCTCTTTTACCCCCCTAGTAGTGCCTATAGCTTTATTTGAGATATGTTAGTCTTGACCTCGAAATCAAGGTCAAATGCATCTCCTAGCGAAAAAGTGTTTTGGGAGTGTGAGGGATTAATCACTACCATAGACAAATAAAAGCATTTTATGCCATATATCATGGGATTTCTCTAAATCCTACAATTTTTCCATCCTAATGCACTAGATTAGCCACTCCCCTAGAAGAGGGAGGAATCCACCAATTACCTCAATATTATGAAGGTATTCTTGCCTAACATTAGGGATTTCAATTCCAAATGATAATTTACTACCATGGGAGATAATTTTATGCCATTAATCCTCTCCATGGACTTATATTTTATTTTAGTCTACACAAAATAAGAACTAAACTTCTTTGGAGAATGTGACTATGTTCCTTGAGCACCAAACTCCTAGTGAATTGGGTGATGTTGTCTCTAACCATGGAGTTCCCTCCTTCTATTTAATTCCCAAACATAAGAAATTGATTTTTTTTTTTGATGGTTAATATTTCCTTGGAACCTGAAGCTTGGGGATATGTAATAAATTCATATGATTTGAACAATATATTGGAAGAGAACCAAATGGCCTCCTATATTAAAAAATATATTGGTCCATATCCCGATATTGGCCTCCACATTGGTGTATATCCATATATATTGAATGAGGCTTCCAATTGAGCCTTATAACTTTTACCATTCCCTTATGAACTTTATCTAAGAGAGAAAATATTCTGTTAAAAAGTACTACGAAGAATAATCTAGAATGTTTTAAATGATGCACTAATTTAGCTTGTATATAGAAATTTAAGTTTCTTTATAGAAAAGCATGAGGCATCAGGAGATCATAAACAAATTTGAATGAGATCCTTCACCCAGTAGGAGGACACCATCTACTAACTATAGATGAGAAAAGTATTTTGAGATTGATAATATGATTCCTTTAAGGTCTCTTGTGTATTTGACTTGAGAAATTATCCTACTTAGCCCTTCTGCAAATAGAAAGAAAATGAATGAATATAGGAAGAATCCCTGTCTAAACCCTCTGAGGCCTCTAAAATACATTTACGTGAATTCGTTAATGAGAAATGTGAAAGAATATAATTGATGAAATCCCATTATCCACTTGACCCATGAAATGTCAACTCCTATCTTGATGAGGACGATTTTGACAAGGGTCTAATTTACATTGTTGTGTGCTTTAGATAGATCTAGTTTTAAAGTCGCTACTGGTTGCCTCTCCTTTCCCCTACAGAGTGGGGATTTTTCGCCGATATATACTTACTCATGAAATTTCATTTCTTTTAGAAAGCTAAACTTCTCCACTAGGATGATTTTAGTTAAATTTGGCTCCAACTTTCTTGCAATTAATTTTGATACTATCTTGTATATAATATTGTAGCATGAAGTCATATGAAATTATCCATAGAAGTAGCATACTACTCATTGGAGATCAACATAATTGGATTTTAGCTACCCTCGGAATTTTCTCAAGTGCCAAGGCTTCATGACTATTACCAGCAAGTCCTTCTTCAAGAGGTTTTACAATCGTTTGAAAAGTTTCCACGACGAACCCATTTGGGCTAGGGGTTTTACCTTTTCAAATAGAGAAAAGAATGACATGAAACATTTCTTCTATTACTTTGGCCTTCAATGAAAGGTCCATCTATTATGTTATAAAATTGGGGAACTTGTTTACCACTTCAAGGATGGCCCATATAGGACATCTTATGGAATCATTGAATCTATCAAGCCATGTCTCTAGTGCTCCTTCCCCACAGTGAAGAATTCTTTAGTTAGGGGCTATCTTGATTGTTTCTACATCCACTAACCTTATTTCCTAAAAAAATGCAAGAGAAAATCACTCAGGGAATCCCTCCTTACCCACACACCCCATAGTTATCTTTGACATAGAACGAATTTAAGATCCCCTTCAATAAGTAATTTTGGAGCCTATACAATCCCTTGGGTGCGAATTTTTTCGTAGTAGTATTTTTTATTCACATAGTAAGTGTAGGCATTCACCATTCAAATCTCTATGTTTAATTCTGAATATTTTAATCCACATAAATAGATGTCCTACTAAAGGAGGAAGCATGTGAAAGAAAAATGAGTTCACACTTTAACTAAATATTTTGGTAGTCCCTCTATGTCTATGTTGACACCTAATCATCATGATGAGGTGAACAACTATAATTGATGTAAATAAATAATAGAAAAGATGAAGAGTCAATGGGAGATTAAATGAATAGTCTCTCCATCATGTATATACTAAATACCAACCTAAATGAATATCATGAATTGTTTTAAAGAGTTACCTCCTCGTCTGACATGTTATTAGATCCAACACCATTTTTGGCTTCCCTCTTTAATTTGTAAGTCCTTCCTACCTATGTTCTACATTTTTGTAGGATGACATCTCTGTCAAATTTGTGTAAAATCTTTGTAATATTTTCCCAAATTTTTCTGCTACATCGTCTATCTACCCTCAGTGTGTTACAAATTTTTTGAACTATCCCTTTGTGTGTTCGGATAGAGTGCTGAATTATCTATGTGTTTTATGTTTTCTGTGTTCAACATTGAGTGGTCCATTCAACAGATTAGTGAATGTTGAATTCTGGCGGTTTTGGGTAATGGTAAATGCCATTGTGGTGAACGCCATTGTGGGATAAAGTTGCCTTGAATGCTTCTCCTCATTGATGACAACCCCAAGTCACTCTCCCCCTTTGTCATAAAGGGAAAAGGGTTATGCTCCCCCTGAGTACATGCTGAAATTGCTGCTCTCCTATGTTCTGCATGCTCCCCCTGACTATAGGCAAGGGATGCAAAAAGATGTTCTACATGAAAGACATGAATCGATACATTATAACTGACCTTCCTATCAACAAGGACCCATACATACATCCATCTCCCAACCAAGTGGATATATACCAATATTAACTCATCCACCTAACCAAATGGGGATACACCAAAAGTTTACACATGATAAAACAAGAACATTACATCATCCATCCCTGGTATAGAGGGGAAACCAAAAAAGGTTGTTACATGACCTTGATAATGGAAAATATAGAGACGAAATATCTAAAGCAAGACTATGATGGTCATCAACAACTATCATCAGTAGCATCTGTCAATCATCATTCAAAGTAGTGACCATGTTCTCCCTCGACACCCGTTCCACCTGAAACCAAAAACAACTGTCAAATTGAACCAAAATCTTCTAAGGTAATGCCAACAATGAATTATTAGAAGTATATGCTTCCCCTTAACCTGTGCCAAATGGTATTTGTTGGATCCGTGTCAGACTCTTTTCATCCTAAGTTTGGCCCCCTGTTTTTTCCTCAAATCAACATATACACAACTATATCCACAAAAACCGACATATGTACGTGGATGATCCTCATGAAACTCATGTACAACCACTTTTCTCTGAAACATATAAGTTTCAATAGCAAAATTTTGCATCCACTACTCCTAGCTTCTGTCTGAGGTATTCAAATGTCTCCTTGGGTAGTGGTTTGGTTAATATATCAGCAACATGTTCCTTGGAGGGAAAATATACCAATTTAACCTTTCGTTCAAGCACTTGTTCCGAGAGAAAATGATATTTGATAGGTATGTGCTTGGTCTTTGAATGCATGACTAGATTCTTTGAAATACTGATTGCACTTGTATTATCACATACAATGGAGATAGGTGGAGTACAAATGCTTTGACAGTCTTGAAAAATTTTCATCATCCAAAGGAGTTGTGTTGTTGGGTCCCCATAATACTAGTGATTAACCCATTACTATTGTAGTTATAGCCCTTATGAATATTGTTGTGCCCCTATTTCCCCCATATTGTCATTACTGTTGCCCATAGAATCCATCTATTGTTATTTTTGTGGCTTTATATTATTATCGTTAGGTCGGCTAGATTATATTGTGACACCTTGGACTCCTATATATAGAAAGGAGGTTTCGTCATTGGAATCATCCAAGAATTTTTCCTTTACGTAATGTAAAGGAGGTTTCCCCCTCGAAAAGGCTGAATTCTAAGGCGTTCACTTATCTTTTCTATCTTTTATTGAACTGGTTTCATAACATTTGGTATCAGAGCTTTGGATTCTAGGGTTTCGCTGCTCCAAACAGGTCATCATGGAATTTTCGCTATAACGTTTTCCGTGCGACATTTCAGAAGTTGAAAACAAAACCCATTTGAGAAGAAATCGCACCAAACCTCGGGTCCAAATTTTAAAGATTTTCGAGCTATATTTGCGGAGATATGATCTGAGGAAATTGGTCTTTTTGCAGACTCTTGAATTACATTCCAAACAGGTGACCCGGGGAAAATCTTCATAACCTTCTTTCTAAGCATTAGACTAAAATTTCGCAAGAAGGTACAGAAAGAGGATAGACTGTAGTTTCCTTGTATATATTTTCATAGTCAAAGGTCGAAAGAGTGACACGTGGCACTCCATACAAGTTCACTCTACTGAACTAATCTACAATCAGGTCACTGGGGGAGATTATGCATAACTCTTTCTTGGAGAATCCAATTTGGATCAGACTGGTGGCATTGGAAAGAGGACATAGAAGGCTACTATAGGTCGCAATTTCAAAATTCGATGATTCGAAATTACAGAGATACATCAGATTCAATATCAGGCTTCTACAAAGTGAAAAAAGGTGTGTAGTCTTGGCTCTTGCTCTAGCTATTGCTCTGGCTGTGGCTCTGACTCTACCTCTAGCTCAATGGCTTTGGCTCTGATTCTAGCTCTCAGATCTCATTGTGGCTCTCACTTTGGCTCTTGGCTCTGGCTCTCTAGCTCTGTCTTCTAGCTTTCCTAAGCTCTTTCTCTCAACCTTTACATGCTTCTATGAGTCGCTCGACCTCCAAGCAGCTCCAACAACAATATGTTGCTATCAATTGAGCTCTCTCACTCTACGGCTCTACCTCCAACCTCTGCTGGCTCTGCCTATTATAGTGAGCTCGGCTTTGGTTTCTCTGCTTCCAAGTTTGCTTAATGCTTCCTCTCTCTTCTACTATTCTCTCTGTTCTTGGCTTAAGGGCAATCTGTCTCACGACTGTTCGAGTCCCTTCTTTTGGGTATTACAGTTGCTGCATCACCTCATAGGGAAGCGACCACCTATTCCATAATGGATAAGTGTTGGGTTCACCAGAAACACTTAATCATTTGAAATGGTTGATATTTTCATTTTATTCCAAGAATGCCCGCAAAACACGAATCTCTGCCAACTCATCGTCCACGCCGGACTTCAAATCTTTATGCGTCCTGGCTTATTTCTTCCTTGGGTCTAGTCTTCCATTGGGTGCAATCTCCACCGTTAGATCTGGAGCCTCCATATCCTACGATATTCATTCATTTTAGGTGGTTGACTTGCTCTATGTTAGCACATGATGAGAGGTGATTTTCTCTCTCATCTGCTCGACACGTGTCGTGCAACGAATGGAATCACTCATTTCCAGCCAAACCTGCTTACCACCTTAGGGTGCCTCCGATATATATCGCCTGTTTTGGAGCGTGGGACCTACCTTTTGCCTTAGCTATTTGCCATGGTTTCTCAGCTTCCCATGCGATTGAGCGCTCAGGGCCTTTCCTTCTCGAGGGGTTTTGCCTAGTGATGCACGATTAGTGCTGTGTGCTAAACGTGCATCATAAATAGCCACTATTTTCTGGTCTAAGCCTCCTAACTACCATCTTTGCACCATGCACAGTCCCCATGGGCCATCGATCAATGCACTTTGAGAAAAGGTCCCCGTTGCTCTATGCTGGCTACAAATTGTTGTCATTTAGAGGTTATTTTTTATAGGCTATGACATCCATAAGACTTTAAACTTTGGTATGAGCTTTTATAGAGTTCGGGTAGCTTTAAGAGAGTTTAAGGATACAATTTCAGATCATGCCTTCCCACTAAAAAAACTTTTGGTCCACCAAAAGACTGATATACTAATCTGAGCAGTAAATGAGAGTAACAACACCCATTTCTTTAAGTCTCCCCACACTTGCCTTTGCATAGTGCCTCTGAGCCAAAATCTCTAAACACTTCCCTTGTTGTATGGGTTGGTCATCTCGGGAAGAATGATTTTCCTCCTTGACTTAAGTTTATAGAAGGTAGCTTGCGCTTCTTTGCCTTGGTCGTTGATCCAAGGTGGCTCAAACAAATGTGAAGTACACCTACCCCACAAAAATTTCATTTGTACTTGTTTGAAAAGCTGCCAAAAACAATTGTTAACAACAACAGCCATACAAACAACCACTTCATGGGCTAACTCCTACTTCAACAAAGAAAGAGATTTCACATCTTGTGAACTATTCCATGTCTTACATCTGCATACAAATGACAAGCCAATAGAACATGCCTTTAAAAAAAAATGACCCCTCAGGTCGAGCATGTAGGGAAAAGACCTTTAGGAATCTTTTCCAAAATATGAAACACTTTATTCTTATCTCCATTTTAGGAACTAATTTAACTTCTCCCAAGCCAACATCACATGCCTCACATGCTCAGGCATGCATTCCATCTATCAAATTTTGCTTAAGTACACTATACTTTTGAAGCTAAAATGAACATCTTGTTGCAACAATAAAGTGAGTTTCCTACTCAACTTCTTTCTATTTACCATTTGGTAAGATCCTGTAACTTGCATTTATTCCGCAAAGAAACGCAGATAGATTTATCACTAGACATGCAGCCTTAATTGGATAATAATTTTAACCATTTCTTACCAATCAATTTCAAAGGTCCCTCCTCTGTTTGCACATCAGCATCAATATGTGAATCATCCTCAACCACATCAATCATGGAATCTTTATTTCCATCCCTGCCATTTTCTTTTTCCACCTTCTCCTTCAACTTTGGTGGAAGCAGTGATGGATTCAAAGTCCAACACCTTTTAGCAGTATGACCTTGCTTATGGCAATAAGTGCAACACACGTGGATTCTTTTGATAGCATGATTTGCCTTGTCCTGTGGACCTTTGGCTGCTTTGTTCTTTTCCTTCAAAAGTTTCCTATATGTGGCCATCCTCTTCCAACATCCAGAAACATAATGGTTATCCAAACCACAACAGGAACATGCAATTCTTTTTCCATGCTTTACAAAATCAAAGGGGATGTGTTTAGAACCATATTTATACCTGCCTCTTTCACCTTTATTTCCTTCATGAGGAGGTGAGACAAATGAAGAAGTAGCTCCCTCTGTAACACTGTCATTTTCTTCAAGGTTGTTAGAGTTTCCACAACTCTCTGGTTCAATTATGTGCTTCTGAACACCTACATCATGCGGATGATGTTTCGAGCTATTCCATTCCTCCTTAACAAAATCCTCAAACTTCTGAGGTAGAGGAACTGCAATGAAACTCCTTTTTGGAACTATTTCAGTGGCCTTCATGGCAACTTTGAAACTCTCTCCATAATACTTTCGATAACCAAGACCCAAATACTTAGACATTTCCTCAACCATTATTGGCTCAACAATGCCTTATGCATGTTTTCCCAATCATTTTCCTTCATAGCCCATCTTGGACATTAGCTTGGAACCTAGGCATCTGGTATGTTTTTCAAAAGAACAAATATAAGCATTCTTAGAAGAATTTGAAGACAAATAGGAATGGTTTACCTCTTCTTCAAGCTGATACTTGGGCAAGGCTTCTTTTGTAACAAAGAGTTGTGACTCCAACTCATGCATCCTTTTTAGGTTCATACTTGTAATATGAAGTTGCCCCTCCATTTCCTGCAATTTGTCAGAAAGCATCTGCTTCTCTTCCTCCACAGAGTTCAACTACTCTCTATGTATCCTACTCTTCCTTCCATCCCCATACATTTCTCTCATAATATCCAACATGGTGGACAAGTCTTGCTTCATGTCTCCATCAAAGGAACTTCAGGAGCAAGAATAATTTGAGAACTCACTTGTAGAGGTTGTCATTTTAAAAATGCACAAAAGAACTTCAAAGAAGACTATTAAAGAGCTTACTCAAGCAATCTTTTGAAACAACCTCTTATGCTTCAAGGATCGCCTTAAGGTCCTTTGTGATAGAAGAATGCCTTCAACCAATCTTCCTTCTTGTCCTTCCTGAATTGAGCTATCACTAGCTTTCCATTCGCCTTTTTAAACTCAAACAATAGTCAATATGCAACCAAGCATACAGTCGATGAGGCAATCAATCCTTGACTATCCAAACAATTTTCAGAAAATCAATCTTTGCCCTGTCAATCAAGCATTCTGATACAACCTTCTTTGAACGTGGTGTTAATCAATCTTAAGCTCTGATACAACCTGATCTGAAAATGGGGCTATTAGGCTTCTTGTCTAACTTATAAGAACCTCTCCCACTTCCAAAGCTTTAAATTTTCCCAAGTCTTAATGACTAACCAATGCGGAAACAAGAAATTCTTGACAACATGGGTGTATGCTTGTATTTGTTTTTAGCTAATTATTTAATTTAAAATATATTGTTTGTGCTGATATAAGAAGGTACTTAAACCAATATATAAATTCATATAACAGTGGTTAAAGCAAAAATAAAGAAAACATAAGAAAACAATATAATATGGAGTTCACCCTGATATCTTGTGCTATGTCCCCTTGAGCTCTAATCAACTTGATTAGGCTCTTTGGGATTATGGCAATAATTCTTTCACAAGTGCCTACACTTAACTCGAACGTTTTATACAGGAACATTGGGATCAGAACACCATCTTATCTCTTGGCTCTTGGAGCTCTTCAACTTTCTATCTCCTGCTCTTGGCTCTAGATCTAGCTCTTGCTCTAGCTATGGCTCTGACTCTAGCTCTGGCTCTGTTGCTTTGGCTCTATTTCTGGCTCTTAGCTCTCGCTCTAGGTCTTGGCTCTAGCTCTCTATCTCTCTGCTCTAGCTTTTCTAAGTTGTTTCTCTCAGCCTTTACATGCCTCTATGAGTTGCTTGACCTCCAAGCAATTCCAACAACAATATGCTGCTGTCAATTGAGCTCTCTAGCTCTACGGCTCTGCCTCCAACCTATGGTGGCTTTTCCTATTATAGTGAGCCCAGCTGGTTTCTCTGCTTCTAGTTCTGCTTATTGCTTCCTCTCTCTTCTACTGTTCTCTCTGTTCTTGGCTTAAGGCCAATTTGTCTCACGACTGTTCGAGTGCCTTCTTTTGACTATTACAGTTGCTGCATCACCTCACAGAGAAGTGGCCACATATTTTGTAACTAAAAAGTGTCAGGTTCACTGGAAACACTCAATCTTTTGAAACAATCGTTATTTCCATTTTATTCCAATAATGCCCGTGAAACACGAATATTTGCCAACTCATCATCCACGTCAGGCTTCAAATCTTTATGTGTTGTGGCTTATTTCTTTCTCGGGTCCAGTCATCCATCAGGCATAATCTTCAGCATTAGATCTGGAGCCCCCAGATCCTACGATATTCGCACATTTCACGCGGTTGACTTTCTCAACTGTTAGCGTGTGATGAGAGGCAATTTTATCTCTCATTCACCAGACATGCATCTAGTGATGAATGGAATCACTCGTTTTCTATCAAACCCACTTACCACCCAAGGGTTTCTTTGATATATACTGCCGATTTTGTAGCGTTGGACCCATATTTCACCTTAGCACTTTCCCCATAGTTTCCTAGCTTCCCATGCGACTGAGTGCTCAGGGCCTTTCCTTCTCGAGGGGTTTTGCCTAGAGATGTGCGCGCATCAATAAAAGCCTTCGCTTTTGGGTCTGAGCCTCCTAACTACAATTTTTGCACCATGCACAGTCCCCATCGGCCACCAGTCAATGTGATTTGTTGTTCTATGCTGGCTGCAAATTGTTGTTGCTCAGAGCTTATTTCTGATAGGCTTCGACATCCATAAGATTTTAAACTTCGTTATGAGATTTTATAGTGTTCGGGTAGCTGTAAGAGAGTTTAAGGATCGAATTTCAAATCACCCATGGACCTCATGATGCATCTTAGAGGGCCTTATGATGTGTATAGATTATTATTTGGCCTCTTGAGAGATTTATTGTTTCATTTATGAGTTAGTTTTGTGGGCTTGTCACAAAAACATGGATTATTAGAACATTATTTTATTTTTGGGGCTTATGTAGGCCAAAGAGGCTAATTAGAACTCATTGGTGTATAAATAGAGGTGAGATGAGTTCATTTTACTACCATCTCTTTGCTTTGGATCTCCTATCTCTCTTGATAATTTCACAATTTTTCTTAGTGGATGAATTGGAGCTTTATGGATAAACTTTGATGTGTGGATTTGGTCTATCTTATCTTGGAGCTTCTCTATTGTCAAATTGTGGATTATCAGATATATTATATTACATGTAAGTTCCTGAATTAATTTTTACTCTTGTTTTACTTTGACAGATATATTGGAATGGGTTTTTTTATATTCATAGGGCTAACTCTTGCATGAATTTACTAAATTTGTGAAATTTTGTCTCTACTATAGCCTTTCTCAATGCACGGGCCATCTAATGTGAACGAAAGACCCCAGGGGTAATTGTATTAAACAATTTATTTGGAGAAGTCATCTCTTGTTTCACAACAAAGTATACAAGTTGCAAGATTGTTTCTCTTTGACCTAGAAGGCCAACGAAGTAGTCTTGAGGCCATATTGACCAAGAATCGAAGGTACTCACTCATATTCCTCATAGAATCAATTCTCCCAAGGCTAAGTAATTGATCTACCAAAATGTTAAACCAACCGTTTTCACCTCTTCTCGAGGTCTAGCCCTTTAGGTCGCCTAGGGAATCACTTATCTCATGAGATAGCCATCTAAATAATTGGATTTTTGGTCAAAAGGTAAGTTGGTGTGTCCTCAAGAAACCCTCCAAATTTTATGAGATTTCGACTATGTGATCTTAAGCTATTGCAAGCCCTACTTGGAATACCAATTCTTGTCCTTAGTTTCCCTTAGGCTAGAAACCTCATTAGGATCTTTGCATTTTATTTCATTAAAAATCCATTCCTTGATCCCTTTCCCCTCCCTATTTAGTTCAATCATATCTTTGGTTGCTAAACTCCCTCAGTTGACGTTGGTCCACCTGGTCCTTTGTGGTCCCATGCCTTATCAAAGTAAAATCTTCGAAAAACACTTGGGAAAATAAGTTCCAAAAGGATTTTAGGGTTTAGAAAGCTACTTTTCAAGTCACATTCCCTAAACCAATCCCTAAAATCCCTATATCGAAATCCTAGAGAACCTTGTGGCTTGCTTAACAAGCAAGCAGGTCCCACTCTTCAGTCTCTCTTAGGAAAGGGTCATTGAGAACATTTCACACTCATCCTAGTTGATATATCCTTCATAAGTAATTATATATATATATGGAATCCTCCCATTTGTTAAAGTCCATGAAGAGTGGGAATTAATTCATGTGATAGTGGGTTTTAGCTTCATTGTAGTCCTTAGCCTAGTATTAACAATTCATGGATTCTTTTTTAGGGCCTTTGCTAATTTCAGCATTAACAAGTACCATGATATTCTTTTTATAACATCTAGCTTCATTATCTCAAAATTTGATTGTGTTAGGTCCCTATAATGCTACGATTAGCCCATTACTATTGTAGTTGTATCCCTTATTAATATCGTTGTGCCCTTATTATTCCCATATTGTTATTACCGTGCCCCATAAAATCCCTCTATTGTTATTTTTGTGCGTTTACATTATTATTGTTAGGTCGGCTGGGTTATATTGTGAATCCTTAGACTCCTATATATAGAAAGGAGGTTTTGTAATTTGAATCATCAAAGGATCATTCATTTGTGTAATGTAAAGGAGGTTTCCCCCTTGAAGAGGCTAAATTCTAAGGCATTGATCTATCTTTTCTATCTTTTTGTGAGTTGGTTTCATAACAGTTGGTATGAGAGCTTTGGATTCTAGGGTTTTGCTGCTCCAAATAGGTCATCATGAAATTTTCGCTATAACTTTTTTTCTACGACGTTTTAGAATCGGAGAAAAATACTCTTTTGAGATGAAATTGCACTAAACCTCATATCCGAATTTCAGAGCTTTTCACGCTATATTTGTGGAGATATGATGTGAGGAAGTTGGTCTTTTTGCAGACTCCTGAATTACATTCCAAACAAGTGACCTTGGGAAAATCGTCAAAACCTTCTCTCTGAGCATTAGATTGAAATTTGTAAGAAGGTACAGAAAGAGAACAAACTGTAGCTTCTTGTATTTTTTTTTAGATCCAAAGGTCGAAACAGGGACTCGTGGCACGTTGTACAATTTCGCTCTTCCGAACTAGTCTATAATGAGGTCACTCTGGGAGATTTGGCATGACTCTTCCTTGGAGAATCCAATTGGGATCAGACTAGTGGCATTGGAAAGAGGACACAAAGGGCTACTTTAGGTTGCAATTTCAGAACTAGAGGATTTGAAATTACAAAGATACAACAGAGTCAATATCAAGCTCCTACAAAGTCAAAAAAGTTGTGTAGATTTTTTCAAGTTTTTGCTTAAGCTTGGTTTGTGTTATGAAACCAGCTCAAGAAAAGATAGAAAAGATAGATCAACGCCTTATAATTGAGCCTCTTTGAGGGGGAAATCTCCTTTACATTACATAAATGAACAATTCTTCGATGACTCAAATGACAAAACCTCCTTTCTATATATAGGAGTCTAAGGAGTCACAATATAATCCAGCCGACCTAACAATAATAATATAAAGCCACAAAAATAACAATACAGGGATTGTATGGGCACATTAATAACAATATGGGGGCAATGGGGGCACAAAAATATAAATAAGGGGTATAACTACAATAGTAATGGGGTAATCACTAGTATTATAGGGACCCAACATGCTCCTCACCTTCAAAAATGTGTTGTCCTCAATGCTTGAGTAGTTCTAGATACTTCTGCATAAAATTCTCATCCTCCCATGTGGAATCTTCAGCAGATAAGTTCTTCCAATTGATAAGGTACTCTGAAATTGATCGATTTCGTAGCTGTCGAGTTCTTTTTTCTATAACTGCTTCGGGTTCCAATATAATTTTTCCTTCCTCGTCAAGTTCTCGCAATATTGTTTGAACTAGGAGCTTTTCGCCTATAACCTTCTTTAAGCATGAAACATGGAAAACTAGGTGCAATTGAGAAGCTGCAGGAAGCTCCAATTTGTATGCCATAGTACCAATCTTTTGCAACACCTTGTATGGACCATAATACTTTGGTGTTAATTTATTATCCTTCTTAGCTTGCTTGAGGGACATTTGCTTATATGGTTGTAGTTGTAGGAATAACCAATCACCTACATAAAAAATTCTTTCACTGCGATGTTGATATGCCTGTTGTTTCATTCTATTCTATACCAGCACAAGGTTATCCTTTAAGAGTTGGAGGACTTGTTGTTGATGTTCGATGTGATGTTCCACTGCCTGAACCTTAGAATTTTCTCTTAAATATGATGTGATGGATGGTGGTTGATACCCATGAAGTGCCATAAATGGGGTCATTTTTGTTGCTGTATGAGAGGAAGTGTTATACCATCATTCAGCCAGAGGCAACCATTTGACCCATTGTGTCTATTTATCAGATACAAAGAAACGAAGGTATCCTTCCAAACATTTGTGTACTATCTCAGTTTGCCCATAAGATTGAGGATGATAAGATGAGCTATGAGCTAACTGAGTACGAAGACAAGAAAATAATTATGTCCAAAAATTTCTAGTGAAAATGAGATCTCTGTCACTTACAATAATCTTTGGGTTTCCATGTAGCTTTTGAATTGTTTCCATAAATGCAATAGAAACTGTACTAGCTTTAAATGGATGTGATAATGCACAAAAGTGTGCATACTTGGTAAGTCTGTCAACTACCACCATGATGAAACTCTTTCCCTCAGACTTGGGTAAACCTGTGATAAAATCCATTGATACCTCCTCCCAACGTTGGCTTGGAATGGATAAAGGTTGTAATAGAGCCGGTGTCTTAATTGTTTCAACTTTATTTTTTTGGAAAACCAAACATTCTGCCACAAACTTTTGAATATCTGATTTAAGGCCATCCCAAAAAAATTCCTTCTTAACCCTGTGGTAAGTTTTTAAAAATCCTGAGTGCCCTCCTAAGGGAGAAGTGTACAATTCCATAAGAATCTTTTGTTTTAGTTGGGAATTCTTACAGAGGTATAAGCGATATTTGTACCATAACGAATCATTTTTCCAGCTAAATGTATCAGACGTACTAGAATCTTGTTGTAGCTTTCGAATAAGTTCCCACACTTCTTCGTCATTCTTCCATTCCTCCCTTGCTTCATTTATCCAATCTGGTTGGATGATAGAAATAGCGCACAACAGTGCTTCCACATCCTCATCCTTTCTTGAGAGTGCATCTGCCACCACATTTTTCTTTCCTTTTTTGTAGATGATTTCAAAGTCGTAACCCAACATCTTTGTGACCCACTTTTGTTGCTCTTCAGAGGATAATCGTTGTTCTAAAAAGTATTTAAAGCTATCATGATCTATTTTTACCTTGAAGTGTCTTCCCATTAGGTAGGGTCACCATTTCTTAAGTGCATTGTGTATTGCCAACATTTCCTTCTCATAAATAGCTATGCTTAAAATCTTTCCCTTGATTGGACGACTTTCAAAAGCAATGGGTCTTTCATATTGCATTAGAGTAGCACCAATTCCATTTCCTGAAGCATCACATTCCACAATAAAGGTTTTTGTGAAGTCTAGTGTAGCTAAGATCGGTGCTTGGCACATTGCCTCTTTAAGATGTTCAAAGGCCCTTTCTGCTTTTGGAGTCCATGAAAATGCAACTTTCTTCAATAATGTCGTTATAGGTTCTGCTATTCTCCCATAATTCTTAACAAACTTGTGATAATACCCTATCAACCCAAGAAATCCGCGCAGATGCTTTATAGATGTGGGGATTTTCCATTCCTTAATGGCTTTAATTTTTCTAGGGTCTACCTTAACTCCTTCATGAGATACAATATGACCCAAATATTCCACCTCCTCGACTCCAAATAAACATTTGTATCTTTTTGCATAAAATTTTTTCTCCTCCAATAGTTGTAGCACCTTGTCAACATGTTCAACATGATCCTTCCAAGACTTGCTGTAGATAAGTATATCATCAAAAAATATTAACACAATTTTTCTAAGGAATGGTTTGAAAATTGAATTCATCAAACCTTGAAATGTTGAAGGTGCATTGGTAAGGCCAAAAGGCATGAAAAAAAATTCATAATGACCCTCATCAGTTCTAAATGTTGTTTTCAGAATGTCTTCAATCTTCATTTTGATTTGATGATATCCTGAACGAAGATCCATATTGGTGAAGTAAATTTATCCATGCAATTCATCCAGTAATTCATCAATGACAGGAATGCGGAACTTATCTTTAATAATGAGCTTGTTGAGCTCCCTATAATCCGGACACATTTGCCATGATCCGTCCTTCTTGTGCACCAATACTACTGGAGGAGAGAAATAACTTTGACTCGGTTGAATTATACCAGCCTCTAGCATTTCTGCAACCATACGTTCAATTTCACTTTTTTGGACATAAGGATATCTATACGGCCTGATGTTTGGAGGAACACTTCTTGGAATCAGATGAATAGCATGATCATGATCACGCATAGGTGGGAGACCTTTGGGAGTCTCAAATACCTTGGAATGATTGTCCAGGTCTTTCTGGAGATCTAGAGAAATAGATGATTCTAATGTGGAAACATCTAGCGAACATAATTGTGCAATTACACCCCTTTGCTCCTTTTTTAGAAGCTTTGTCATACCATTAGAGCTGATTATCTTTCCTGGTTTCCCTGCAATACCCCTTAATTCAACTTCCTTTCCTTCCGTAGAAAATTTGATGAAAAGTTCTTGAAAATTAAAATCTATTGTACCCAAGGATTGTAGCCATTGGACTCCTAGTACAATATACGCACCTCCCATTGGAATGGAAAGCATTGCGCTACTCAATACATATTCTACCATGGATAGCTTGATATTATGGCACTTTCCAGAGAAATTTATTGTTCCTCCATTTGAAATCATCACTTGACACTTTGGTGCTGGATATAGGAAGCAATTCAATTCTTTTGCTACCCTACAATGAAGAAAATCGTGGGTGCTTCATGAATCAATCAACACTATTACCTTTTTCTTCTTGATTTGTCCTTCTATCTTGATGGTTTGAGGAGCGGTAATTCTCACCAATGCATTACAAGATATGGTCGGATTTATTTGTTTTTCATCTAGGCTTTGTTCCTGAGCATATCCTCTTCTTTTGACCTTTCTTGCTCCTTTTCTTCTTCCTCTTCACAATCTATGTAGAATAATTTCTTCTCAGCACACTTATGACCTTTAGTGTATTTGCTATCACAGCTGTAACAAAGCCCTTTTTCTCTTTTTTCTTCCAATTGTTGTGGTGTCAACCTTATAGGTTATGGAAGACTAGGGGAAACTGCACTTCCGTCTTTATAGTTATGAGTGGTATGCTTCCTGGTTGCCATAATTTTTCTTTCCATTTTTCTTGCTAACCTGAATGCCTTCTCTAATGAATCAAGTTTCCAAAGGCGAACATCATGTTGGATATTATCCTTTAAAGACCCTATGAGCACATCAATCCTATGCTCCTTTGGAATATCTTTTACCCTTATTTTCAATTTTTGGAAGTCCTCAATGTGCTCCATTATTGAACCCTTTTGTTTTAGACTTATCAATTGGCTAAAAAAAGTATTGCTTTTGGTATCCTCATAATGTGCTACCAATTCTTCCAAAAAAATTGCCCAAGTGATAAATTGTTTACGAGAGCAAAACCATTGATACCATACAAACTGATTTGGTTCCAAATATAAACTTGCCATACGTACCTTTTGTGTGTTTTGCGCATTATTGAGATCGAAGAAGTGCTCCATCTCTAATATCCATGTGGCGGGATCCTTGCCATCAAACTTCCTCATATCGATTTTTGGAATATGGTGGGTATTCGATCCAACATTAGAGTCCATGGAATCATGATTAACATTTCTTTTTTTTACATCATTTGTTTCCTTTACAAGCTTTTCACCATTAGTAAGTATTTCTTGTAGAAAATTTCTCAAATCTATCTTCAAATCTGCCATGTCTGTTTTCAAATCTGTCCTCAAATCTGTCTTCAAATCATCCATCTTAGCTTCCATGCCCTTTATCTTAGATTTCACGGCATTTATCTTAGATTCCATGCCATTTATCTTAGCTTCTGTTAGCTTTTGTGAGCATGACATTTGTTGCACTTGTTCTTGTAATTTTGATATATCATGTAGCATTTCTTCCTCTTCTTCATGAGTCATGCTAGATCTTTCAGGTTACTTACTAGTTGTTTTCATTTTCTTTCCTCGGGGAATCAGTTACCGATAATAATGCTTTACTATGGCATTTGAATTCCTTCAAACCAAGCTTATGCAAAAATTTAAAAAAAAACTACACACCTTTTTTCACTTTGTAGAAGCCTGATATTGAATCTGATGTATCTCTGTAATTTCGGATCATCCAATTATGAAATTTTGACCTGTAGTAGCCTTCTGAGTCCTCTTTCCAATGCCACACGTCTGACCCAAAATGGTTTCTCCAAGAAATATTTATGCAAAATCTCCCACAGTGACTTGCTTATAGACTAGTTCAGTAGAGCAAACTTGTACGACATGCCACGAGTCATTGTTTCAACCTATGGATCTGAAAAATGCATACAAGAAACTAAAGTCCGTCCTATTTCTATACCTTCTTACGAAATTTTAATCCGATCCTCAGAGAGAAAGTTATGACGATTTTCCCCACGTCACCTGTTTTGAATGTAATTTAGGACTCTGCAAAAAGACCAACTTCCTTAGATCATATCACCGAAAATATCGCGCGAAAAGCTCTGAAATTTGGACCCAAGGTTTAGTGTGATTTCTTATAAAATGGGTTTTTTGCAACTTCTGAAACGTCACAGAAACAATTTTATAATGAAAATGCCACGATGACCTGTTTGGAGCAGCGAAACTCTAGAATCCAAAGCTCTGATACCAAATGTTATGAAACCAGCTCAAGAAAAGATAAAAAAGATAGATCAATGCCTTAGAATTTAGCCTCTTCGAGGGGGAAACCTCCTTTACATTACATAAATGAACAATTCTTCGATGATTCAAATGACAAAACATGCTTTCTATATATAGGAGTCTAAGGAGTCACAATATAATCCAACCGACCTAACAATAATAATATAAAGCCACAAAAATAACAATAGAGGGATTCTATGGGCACATTAATAACAATATGGGGGAAATGGGGGCACAACAATATAAATAAGGGGTATAAATAAAATAGTAATGGGGTATAAATACTAGTATTATCGCAAGCTCGTTAATAATTATGGGAGAATAGCAGCACCTCTAACAACATTATTTAAGATAGATGCATTTTCATGGACTCGAGAAGCAACAAAGGCCTTTGAACATCTTAAAGAGGCAATGTGCCAAGTGTTACACTAAAAAATGTCACCTTGACTACTTACAGTTAGTATGGCTCAAATCAACAAGTCATGCTACCCTCTTAGGCAAGTCTCATGCCTCTGTTATCCATCTCAAACTCAAAGAAGAGAGAAAGTCTTGTAAAAATCATGTTTATCTCTGGGGTCGCAGGTTCTCTCTAGCCTTACCTGCGGGGACGCTGACCATGTTCACAAAATCTGCGTCCATGGACGCTCTGTATGTTAAGGGACAGGTGCGTCCCTCTGTAAAAGGCAAAATGCGCGAGTTTTATCTTGAAAAAGTTACTTGTGGTTACTTCTAGAACATTCTAGAGGTCGGTTTGATGAAATGGATGCGCCTCCAGTTGGTTCATGTATCTCTATTAAGGGGGAACTTATCCCATCAATAAGGGAGCTATCCCACCCAAAGAGGGGGATGATCCCATTGATAGTGGACCTGAATAACCTCTTTACAGCACTATAAATAAAGGCATTGAGCCAGAAGGAGGGGAGGTTGGAGCTATACATTTTCTTTGGGTAAATGCTGCAGGATTTAGGTCTTCCATTAGAGCCTTTGTGAGGAGAGATTGTCTTCACTTGATTCTACTTGGGAGAGGGTGAGCTTTGTCAAAGTAGAGGAAAACCCTTGATGGACCCTGGGAGGAACTTGCACAACACCAAGGCCAGGTTGTAAGAGTTTCTTTGTTTCGTTATTAATACAAACTGGTTTATTTTTCTCAATAGCTTGTGTTAATGAGTTATTTCATGTGTTCCTTGGTCTGCATGTTGAATATATGTTTTATTATATGAAATGCAAGTGCTTGGTAATTGTTTGATTGTTTGTGGTTGCAGGAATTGACTTGAAGGAGGAGCTCATCCGGATCGTCAAGAACGGACTTCAACAACAGCGTTTTGGAATAAGGTAAGCCTAAACACTTGTAGTTTTCATGTTGTAAAAGGTGTATTTAGAGAAAGATCACTCCATTTTGTCTTGTTTGTCATTAGAATGTCTTAGACTTCTAGGAAGGTCAGTCGTGTCCGCACCCTTGACAGATTCCGTGTGACAAATTGGCGACTCCGCTGGGGAATCCATTAATGAGAGAGTCTTTTCCTTTATATGAACTTTGCTTTGAGAAAATCATTTTTATTTTCTGGTTTTTGACTGTGAGAATTAGTATTTGGGTGGCTTAGCTGTAGATTTAGTTGGCTTTAGTTTTTCTTCCTTTTTCCAGAAAGACGCAGTCTCTGTGTGCTGCACAGTGCGTCCTTGGACGCGCTGTTGTCGACTGCACAGTGCGGGGCCGCACCTGTGACAACGGGTGGCCTGCGTCTTCCTGTAAAAGTTAAGAAAATTCCATTTTTGCTTTAAATTACTTTTAGATTTTGTTTTTTCTTAGTGTTTTCTGCCCAGATCCTTTAGTACCCTGTCAAGAATTCTCACCTGAACTAGTTTTGTGAGCTTTGAGTGTTTTAGTGGTTTTCAACGAAGTTTAGACCTAGGGTTTGATTTTTGGAAAGGCTTTGTAGTGACTTTGAGCTTAGAAAGTTGTCCAGCCTTAGATATCTCTGGTTAGTCAACCTTCTTAGAAGTTGAGCCTGTCGTAAAGTCTCCTTGTTTGAGCAACTTGTCATTTGAGTTGTTTTGGGTCAAATTTCGAATTGCTTGTTTTTAAAGTATTGATTTCCATTTTCAAAAAGGACAAAAAGATTAGAATTTTGTTTTGACTAGTTTTTGGTTCTGCAATAAGCTAGTCCTTGATTTGATTGTGATCAAGTAAAACACCTTAGAAATAATCATTGTTAGTTTTGGCCTCGTTAAGATTGCTTAGAGTAAATTTGCCTTTAGTTTGCTTATGAGTGCATTTTCATAGATTTTAAGAGTTGTTAAGATTGATTTTTGGTTATATTAGATTTATTTGCTTTATTAAAAGAAAAATACAAAAACATCTTCTTAAAAAGTCTTGTTTCAAGTAGCTTTTTGTTTTCAAAAGAAGAAAAGAGTTTTTTCGTGCATGTAAAGAGAAGTTATGTTTTTATGCTTGGAAAAGAAAAACGAATTGTTTCTTTGATTGTCTTCAATTAAGAAGTTGCTTTTATAAAGATTGCATTCTCTCAACTTTTTAGTTAAGCAATTCATCGAAAAAGTAAAGTAGTGGATAAATCATTTTAGGTGCATTTTGTAGTGGTTTCGAGTCGAGTCAACACACCACTAGTTTCACTTCCATCACCTTTTGACTTAAGAAACAACCTTAAAAGTAACGCTTAAATTAAAATCAATCTAGTAATCTTTATTTTTCTAGGGCTCTGAAGCACCAACATAGCTTAGGCTAGGGTCTTGGAGTAGGTGAGTACTTAACTCTCCAAGACTACAAAACCAAACAGATAGTCTATCTTGAGTAGAACAAATCCAATTGTTTCAGTTACATTCTGGGAAAGCTCCTCTTAAAGGAGAAACACGAGCTCGTGTCCGAACCAGTGAGGGGATCATTCCTCCCTCGTTGGGAACGACGCCAGGCAGTACGTATTACAAACGGTAAACCTCGGATTAACCATTGTCGAGGAGCCAGGGGTCACTTATCGGTAAACCTTGGATTGTTGTCAAGGAGCCGGTAAGGGGATTGGAGCTTGCTACTCTGCCCTTGCGTGCTGTCGGAGTTTAGACTGTTCCCCCAGGTGTAATTGTTGTGATTGGTAACCTTAGTGGCCATAATATCTAGGATTCTACCCAAGGTGACGGTGGAGGGAAGGTCCCACTGTACCTGGAGCAGACGTCGGTTATACTCACTTGGATTTTCTGGGGGGTTCGCTTCACTTCGAGACGGTTAAAGTGGAGGAACTTGGTCCAGTCTATTCATTAAGCAGGTTGCCGGGGTAACTGTTCCACCCACTATTTCTGTACTGAATCCTGCGAGGTTGGGCCTAATCACCAACTAGCGCTTTTGGTCCGGAAGACTACTGTTTGTGTGTGGTTTGACGCTCTAGATTATTTAGGCGTGTGCTTCAAATTTGATTGGTTCTTTAGAAGACTTTAGGTGGTTTGATTTGAAATTTTTTACTTTGATTTCGTGTGTTGTAGTTAAAATCTTTAATTGTGGCGGAATTACCGAGACAGTCCCGTAGACTTCGGGGCAAGTCTCCTGAGATTGTTACCGGGATAGATTTGTTAAGAAAACTCCGTAAATCGCGGGGTGAATCTCCTGAAGACATTCCGGGTCATTTAGAAGGGTTAAAGGTCCTTGTAACTCCTCCTAGTGGCAGTAGAGTAGGTTCACCTGAAGAAGGAGAATCTTCTTTGGTAGTCCATCCAGATTACCAAAGATTAGAAACAGGTTACAATCCCGAAGCTGTTACAGTTTCCGAGCTTGCTGGTAGTTTTTCATCTGCCAGTGAAACAGGCGAAGAACCTGAAATTTCAGAACCTGTTACTCCAACTCCTAGTGTTCCTGATTCACCAAGAATAGAAAGAATTATCACCGAAAATCTTCCTGTTGGATTAATTGCTATAGAAGAACTTGTTCCAGAGGAAGAAATAGGCGTTTCTGATTCTGAAGATCTAATTACCCTTGATCTAAGGGAGCGTGAATCCATCTTTTACAGTCCTCCTAGAAGTGAATCTTGGTACCTTGCATTAACCAATTTTTTAGACAACTCAGTAGGTTTTTCTACACCTCGTACTCCGGTTCCACCTAGAGGAATTCATTCTCCTGTAAATATGTCTGGTCAGTCATCTGTGTTTTCACAAAGTCCTGAATCATTTTTACATGGCGGTCCTTCTGTTCCTACTGGGTATCAATCACTTTCTGGTACCTTTGCGGGAGCATCTCCTCAACCTGTTGATCATGGGTTATTAGTTGGAAACAGTGGTAATGTACCATTGAGTATAGGTGAAGTTTATATGATGTCAGGTTCAACTCCCATTAACCAACCTCAAGGTGGCCAATTACCGCCTGGGGGGCAACCTTCGTTAATGCCTGGGGGGCAACCTCAAGGTACTTCATTTGTGACTGGGGGGCAACCTCAAGGGTATCAACCCCAAGGGTATCAACCCCAGCCTCAATATGTACCCCAAAGTCAACCTCAGTATCAGTATCAACCTCAAGGATGGCAACCTCAAGGATGGCAACCCCAAGGGTATCAACCCCAAGGGTATCAACCTCAAGGATACCAACCTCAAGGTCAAGGTCAACCCCAGTATTCGTATTTACCTCAAGGTTATCAACCTACGGGTCAATACCCTGGTCAAGGTTATCAACCACCTCAAGGGCAATCATATGGGACTACACCTTACAGTTATCAACCCTATCCTCAATACGGCTATGGATCTCAGTATCCTCAACCTGTTACGAGTCAATACCCTGGAATGTTAACATGGGATCCGTCACAGGGTCAACAGATGTCGCAACCAAGTATACAGTCGGTACCTCAAGCAGGACAACCTGCAGTTCCTGGTCCACCCCAGCAACCGCAACCTGTCCAGTCAAGTGTTCAGACCCCTGTAACTTCTGTAGTTACTCAGCCGCCAATTGCACCGAGTACTCCACCTCACACGGCTGCAGCAACTACCGCTTCATCTACCATGCTTACATCTGGAGTATCGGCAGCTCCGGTTTCTACTGTCCCTGTAACCGCTCCTCAGACATCTGTACCGTTGTCTGGACCCACGGTTCAAACCACAGTCCAGATGCCTGCAGGTCAACCTGGTACAAGTACGGTTGTTACTACTCAACCTCAATTTGTTCAACCTCCGTACCAGGGACAGTATCAACCTGGGCAAGCTGCCCAACAACCGGTTTACCAGTATCAACCGTATCCTGGGTACAATTATCAACCACCTCAACAACCCCAGTACGGTCCGGTTAATCCTGGTTTTCCAGGAGGATATAATATCCCCAATGCGAATCCTGTTCCTAGTTATCCTGGATATCCTCCTCCTGGGGCTGGTATTGTGACTCAGAGTTTCAGAGATCCTAACCGGCAGTTACCATTTATTGCGACTTTAGATTTACCCGACTTGACGCGCCTAACGAACGATCCAATTCAATATCTTCCGTTCTGGCCGCCAATGCCAAATAAGTTGCCCAGCGATATACCCAAGTTCGAAGGTAAGTCTGGAGAGGATCCGTCTAATCACGTGATGACTTACCACCTCTGGTGTGCATCAAATTCCATCTCAGATGATTCTATCCGCTTACGTCTTTTCCAGCGTACACTCATTGGTCTCGCAGCCAAGTGGTACATTGAGTTGCCACGGGCTTCTTTTTACAACTTTAGCCAGTTAGCTACTTCATTCTTAACTCATTTTCAGTTACCAGTCAGATACGATAATGGTACGGAATTATTAACTTCGCTAAAACAATCGACATCCACGTACATTTCTGATCACATCCATGAGTGGAGACGTCGAAGGAGATTAGTGAAAGTTTTTATCCCGGACCAAATTTTAGCTGAATGGTTTGTAAAATCATTATTACCAAGAATTACTGAAGATGTAGCTAAGGCCGGCGTAGTTACTGAGGAGCAAGTCATTGCTCAGGCACAATACCTTGACTTAGTTTACACTCAGTCGGGTACGTTACACGAGAAAATTCCGGATCTTCCAAAGTCAAACCAAATCGCTGCTGCTCCTTCGGGATCTCATGCCGCTGATGGTATGATCGGTATCGTGACTACGAAGAGTAAGAAGAAGTCTTCCAAGACCTCCAATACTCCAATTATCACTTTGCCTGATTCTCCGACAGGAGAGTCTTCTCCTCCTGAACTTACCGCCGACATTCACGCTGTAGAGTCATCTACGGCCAAATCCAAAAACGGTGGAAAGAAGAAAGGAAAGAAGAAGGCTAAAGCAGACAAGGCTCCAAAGGAGAAAACGGAAAAGTCGGAAACCAATGACGAAAAGCGCAAACCTCGTTATCCTTGTCTCATTTGTGAAGAAGATCATTTTACGAGAGACTGCCCTCATCGGGCCGAGGTAGTGAAAATAGTTAAAGGTTCTCCGACTCCTGCTGTGTTAAAGAATCCATTCCCGAGCAGGAAAATAAGATGATAGGTTCTTCTTCGAATGCCAGTGAAGAACCCATTTTGATGATGTCTCATGTCAGGATTGCGACTCGATCGCAAGATTATGGTAGTAAGGCTCCTGTTGATGGTAAAGAAGCAGAATCTTCTCACTCTAACCCATCAACCTCAGCTCCTGGTTCCGATCCACTACAGATCGAAAAACCTAACCCAGACTTAGTGATTAAGCCGCCCGCCAAGGGTGTACTTCGAAGGTCTGCTTTCAATCCACATGCGAGAGCAGCCCAGAATTACAACATTGTTGAAGACTTAGCTGTTTCACCTTCAGCAATGTCGGCACTCGAAGTGCTGCAATCATGTCCAGCGCAACGAAAATTGCTTTTGTCGGCTATTGGAGCTGTCGATGTTCAGGACCCGAACCTAATGATCTTTGATCTAGAAAGTAGTACACCGCGTCTCCCCCATCAAATGGCTTTCCAAATTCCAGTGATAGTCAAAAACAGGCCTATTCATCGGACTGTGATTGATGAGGGAGCTTCTACGTGTATTATGTCGATTCAATGTTGGAGATCGCTTGGTTCTCCTTCGTTGAACCAATCCCCCACCATCCTTAAGGCCTTTGATGGCCGTGGGTTCCGTCCGTTTGGTATTCTACAAGAATTGCCTATAGGGGTCGAAGGTAAAACCGTTAGTCTGGATGTGGAAGTGGTTGATGCCCCTCTAGACTACAACCTTCTTTTGGGTCGAAGTTGGTCATATGCTATGACAGCGGTCGTTTCATCGGTCTTCAGAGTCATTAAGTTTCCACATAACGGTAAGATCGTGACTATTGATCAGCTGACATACTTTTCATCCGACCCAACCTCTTTAGAAACTATCCAGCATGTTGGTAAAACGACAATCCCTTATAGGGACATTGGTGTAGGTTTAGTTAAGGATTCCGGTTTACTGGGAACTTTTCCTCTCCCTCCACTCAATGCAGACCCTTCGTTCGCAACAATTCATATGATCACGTCAGAAAACATTATTTATGATGATCCTTGGTATGTTCCCTCTGACTCTGAGCTAGACTCACTCGGTGATGTTATGCCGTTGAGTCCGTATGAGATTGCTTATGAAGCTCTTATGTCTTTTACCGACTTTCATTCAACCGACCAAATGAATGTGGTCAGTGAAGAGTCACTTTTCACCTCACCCTTAGAACGGATAACGTTTCCCGAAGAAGTGTCATCTGACGAACAACTTCGCGAAATCCTAAGTGTAGATGATCTACCATGGGAAGATCTCCATCACAGATCTTCGTTTTTACCTAAGGATGATGCATTTGAAAATGATTTTTCATCTATCTTTACCGCTGAATATGTCAAAGACGCTCAGGATCCAACGAAACATTCTGATTCAGAGCTGAATTTAGGGAATATTTCTCGTACTATTCCCATTGATATTTCAGTGAAGCCCGGAATCAAGGAGAACATTCATATAGGTGCCGCATGTACTGAAGAAGAAATTGAAACTTACAAGGCCCTATTCCAAGAATTCCGCGACGTGTTTGCCTGGTCTTACGAAGAAATGCCGGGAATTGATCCTGCCATTGTTGTTCATGAAATCAAAACCTACCCGGATGCTAAACCCATTCGGCAACGGTTGCGTCAGATTCACCCTCGAAAAGCAGCTGCAATCAAAGCCGAAGTCGAAAAGCTGTTGAAAGCAGGTTTCATTTATCCGATCCCGTTAACGGATTGGGTATCGAATATTGTTCCCGTCAATAAAAAACAAGGAACAATAAGAATCTGTATCGATTATAGGGATATCAATCGAGCTTGTCCAAAAGACAACTATCCTACGCCTTATATCGATCAAATTATTGATGATTGTGCCGGAAGTGAGATGTTTTCCTTCATGGATGGTTTCTCAGGTTATAATCAAATCAATATTCTACCTGCCGATCAACCAAAAACGGCATTCATTTGTCCATGGGGGACATTTGCTTATTGCAAATTACCTTTTGGCCTTAAGAATGCCGGTGCTACTTTTCAACGGGCCATGTCTTATGCATTTCATGACATCAAGCACATTGTGCAACCCTATCTCGATGATTTGCCTGCTCATTCTTTACACCGAGCTGATCACCTTGTCCATTTACGAGCAATCTTTATGAGGTGTAGGCATTATCGAATTCGGTTGAATCCCCACAAGTGTGTTTTCTGTATAGAAACAGGTCGATTGCTGGGATTTGTTGTTTCCAAAACCGGCATTCGCGTCGATCCCTCGAAAGTCGAGGCTATCATCCAATTGCCTCCTCCTTCGAGTTTGCGCCAACTCCAAAGTTTGCAAGGGAAAGCGAACTTTTTACGCCGATTCATCCCTAACTACGCCGAGGTCACTAAAGGTTTTACACGGTTGTTGAAACAGAACGTACAATTCTTTTGGGACGAGATTGCTCAACAATCTTTTGATGCACTGAAACACGCGTTGACCCATGCACCGTTATTGCATCCTCCCAACTACAACCAGGACTACTTCTTATACCTCGCAGCTTCGCATTCCACCATTGGAATGGTGTTAGTTCAAGAAGATGAATTCAAGGCAGAGCATGTGATATATTACCTTAGCAGAACCTTAAATCCAACTGAGTTAAAATATTCGCATGTGGAGAAATTGGCCCTGGCAGCCGTTCAAGCTGTCCAGCGTTTTCGTCACTACATTCTTCTCCGCAAAACTACTGTTATTTCGGATTGCAACCCTATGATTTATATCTTGACAAAACAACTGCTAGGGGGCAAGTACTCTAAATGGATCGTCATCCTGCAAGAGTTCGACTTGGAGTTTGAGAAGTCCAAGTCTAAGAAATCTTTAGTCTTCGCGGAATTGATGTGTGATTTCCCGAGTGCTGACACAGAGACTGTGGCAGAGGAGTCCATTGCGGACGAATCTTTGTTTCTTATTAGCACTGTAGATCCGTGGTATGGGGATATAATCATCTATCTCCAAACCCAAACCTTTCGGCCTGAAACTTCCAAGGAAAACCGTCGAAAAATTCGGTTTCAATCCCAGCAATACAGAATTATTGGAGATACACTTTATCGCCTGGGGGCAGACTTAGTTTTTCGACGTTGTTTAACTCACGATGAGGCTGAGAGAGTTTTGAATGATTGTCACTCTGGAGCATGTGGCGGTCATATGTCTGGGTATGCCACAGCTCAGAAGGTGTTGCGCGCTGGCTATTTCTGGCCGTCTATGTTTAAAGATTGTATCCTTGCCGTCAGAAAATGCCACAACTGTCAAGTGTTTGATCGCAAGATGCGCGCTCCACCTGCTCCTCTCCACCCTATAATTGCCGCTGGTCCATTCGCCAAATGGGGCATTGACTTTATTACTTGTAACCCTCACTCGGCCGGGGGGCATGCGTATATCATCCTTGCGGTTGATTATTTTACTAAGTGGGCCGAGGCGATGCCTACATTCGACGCAAGCGGCAAGACAGCTGCACTTTTCGTATTCAATCATATCATAACTAGGTTTGGTGTCCCACAAGCAATCATTACGGACCATGGAAGCCATTTTCGAAATGTCATGATGACTGAACTTACAAGCCAGCTTGGTTTGCGCCACGATAGCTCTACACCTTATTATCCGCAAGCCAACGGTTTGGTTGAGTCAATCAACAAAGTTCTAGTCGTCATGATTCGACGGATCATTGGTATCCATCGAACGAATTGGCATAACATGTTATTTTCGGCGCTATGGGCATATCGAACTTCAGTGAAAAATTCAACAGGTTTCACCCCTTTTCAGCTAGTTTATGGCTTAGAAGCTGTGTTACCTATTGAGTGCGAAATCCCATCACTTCAAATGGCTGTCGAATTACTTCCAGCTACTTCCGAAGAGGAGAAACGGTTGTTATACTTAGCTAAATTAGATGAGACTCGACGTGACGCTACTTTAGCTATCGAGACTCACGCGAAACGAATGAAAGCTCAGTACGATAAAAATGTAACCCCTCGAAGTTTTTCGGAAGGAGACCTAGTACTATTATATGATCAAGCTAACGATAAGCTAGGTGCTGGAAAATTCGTTCCCATGTGGCATGGGCCCTACATTGTAAAGCGAAAGCTAGCAAAAGGGGCTTATGAGTTAGTTGATTTTGATGGGGACTCTTTGGGCAAACCCAGAAATGGACTTTACCTAAAGAGGTATTATGCTTAAAATGATGGATGGAGAAATTTTTAGATAGGTTAGATTTCCTTTCTAGCTAGCAAGTGTGTTAGTTTAGTCAGTGTGCTTAGCTTAGCAAGTGTGGTTTTTCGTCATTATTTTGGCTCATCTTGGTTTTACTCTTGATATTGTAGATGTCGACGCCTCTCCAAACATACATTGGATTTGCTGATGGTGCTTGTCGTAGTACACGGAATATCTCTTCCGCAGCTTGGGTTATCTATTCGCCCTCTGACGAGTTAGTTTCTATGCATGGGGTAAGCCTCGGTCAAACAACGAATAACATTGCAGAATACAGTGCAGTGGTTGAATTATTATCCGAATCTATTTCATTTGGAATTCGACGTTTGATAGTGAGGTTAGATTCTGAACTTGTTGTATTACAGCTTAATAGAGTTTATGCCATTAGAAATCCTGTGTTATTAAGGTTGTTTTTGAGAGTGCGTCTCTTGGAACGTGAATTTGATTACATTGAATATCAACATATTCCAAGGTCTTTGAATACATTAGCAGATGCAATTGCTTCTCGAGTGTTGGACAGACATTTATAATAATCATGCAAGTAAATTTAAAGACATTTCATCATACATGTTAAACAAGATAAGCCGATAATAGTGATATATAGATATAGATAGAAGTGTGTCCAAAAATATATACATCGTCTTCGATCATAGGTTTAACACACCTTATGATCGGCAAAATGATAGTACAAAAAGTCAAAAATGTCACATGTGACTACAAAAGTGACTAGTCAATCACTGGTGGTGCTCTCTGTACGACACCACTGCGCGGGCTATCTTGCGCAGAAATCTCCTAAACGGTCCAGGGACTGCGACCACGAAGCGCTGAAGCCTCATTGGAATATCATCCATAGTAGTCTCAGGTATATCTGCCGTGAGACGCTCTAGATCATGCTCCAAATCGGCTAGTACTTCTGCTGTCGCATCCTGTAAGGCCGGTGCCGGTGCAGCTGGATGTCGTCTGTCGTAAGGCCGGAGATTGGCTGGACGCTGTGGTCCAACATCTGCATTTTTAAAATTTTACTGTTACTTTGAGACGATATATATAAAAAATATAAAAAAAATACATAATTAGAAAACTTGTGAAAATGAAAGTACCTCTGTCATCCCATTGTTCTCCCTGTGGAAGAACCATGTCCGGATCACCTCTGAAATCCATTCCGGCATATGGAAAGTCTTGTATCACAAAAAGCTGGCCCTCTAGCCAGTCGAAGTAACTGTCTGAGAATCGAACCACTGCAGCACCCTCGTCAGGATGCCGGGCCATCACCGCAACCCATCGAACAAGCTTTGGCTCCCGAGGACCCAAGTCATCAACAGTGAGTTGCTGAGGGATCAGCATAGGAACTCTCTCCAAGGCAAAGCTCACGACTAGAGGCCCATATCCAAAAGTCTTTAGTCGTCCGTTCTTTGCCTTGGTTAGTTGGCTCTTCATATGAGCCGACACAGCTTCGCACCAGTTGAAGATGGTGCCTTGGTAACAGTCAACTGCCATCCGCATTTGGGATCCGGAGGCAATGTGCAAGGCGGCCGCGCCACAAATCCTAGTGACCGTAAATGCAATAACTCTAAGTTCCGCCAGAGCGATGTGCTTTATCTCCACGCCTTTTTTATGGCGAGTCCCTGGTCTGCACCACTCCTCGCGGAGATCATCAAGGGATTGGCCACCCGGCCTGGTCCCCGCAAGGTTGAGTTGCTCACCTCTGTTTGGCAAGCCAGTGAGAAAGTATACATCCGAGGGCTCTATCTCGAGCTGGTGCCCTCCAATGTAAAAGCATTGATCTTGAACGTCCCATCGCTCAACCAGCCATTCCAAAAATCTTACCTGGCCCCTCATGCCCGGTATGGTCCAATATTTGTACAATCCACATGTTCTTAGGCATCCAGAGAGGGTTGGTGGTTAATCGCAGCTTCATCGTCTTCTACGTGCTCTCTCTCTCTCCAGTCTAACATGTTTTGGGCCCTGCACATCAAAAGAGTCAATTAGAAATTAATTTGAGAAAATTTGGTGGTTTTTTGAGAGAGTTAGGGTTTTGAAATGCGCCCTTTGCGGAAGACGCACCCCGGCTTTTTAGCACAGGGCGTCCGGACGCAGCTCGCCTGAAGGCGGACTGCGTCCCCCGACCTTTTTCCCGTGTGAGAAAAAGTCGGGGGACGCGGGTCACCCGAAGGGCACCTGCGTCCGCCGAGGGGCGCATTTTGAACCCAAAACCCCCCCAAAAAATGAAACAGAGACCAAAAACAAAAAACTAAACGGATAAAAATGAAGAGTGGGATGTGTAAAATACCTCGGTGAAACGGCGTTCGATTCCGACGGTCAGATTTTCCGCAGCAACCACGGGAAGTTTCTTGTCAAAAGCTCCTTTTTCAACCTCAACAGTGAAACGGTAAAAATGACATGGTAAAAGGTCTTTTTATAGGTTTTTTGGATGAATTAGTTCATTTTTTACCATGAAAAGATGTTTTCGAATGTATTTTTGCCTATTTTAAACAGGTATGAGTAATGTGTCGCTTTTGTGCAGGACAAAGGGATTTCGAGGGAAATTGTAATTTTTCACAAACAAAATTTCAGAGTCATCTTTTAAGCCCTTTTCTGACTCCTAAAACATGAAAAGATCGCCGAGTGTTTCTTTTTCACTCGTTAAAACGGAATTAAAAGACGGTCCCCTTTTAGCTCTTTTCTGACCGCAAAATCAGGAAAAGATTGCCGGGTTTTTGTCGTTTCAAACTCGATAAGGAAATAAAACGACGTGTCTTTGATCGCTTTTTACTTTTCAGGTCAACGATACTATTATGAAAGTACTCCTTGGTCGCAAGATCAAGCGGTTCCCCCAGGTATTATTTTATACTTTTTCGGGCTTGAGGGACACAAATATACGAAAAAGTTCAACGTGGAGTTTCCTTAAGTTTTTCAGACTCTCTAAAATTGAAAAACGCCGAGTTTCTCCTATACTGGGCTCGTTAAACTTTTACAGTAAAGGACCTGTTCAATTACAAACAGGAACGAACCACTCCTTCCTAGGGTTCGCATTTAAACTAGGTTGGACTCGTCCGAAGGATGAGCTTATAATCAAGCATATGTTATCCTCCTCAAGCTTGTTAAAAATAAAGAGGTACTTGCCAGAAATGGTGGGGGAAAAAAGAGAAGAATGAACCTATTTGTCACCTTTTGCCTCAGAAGAAACTTTATTACCGCTCTTGAACACGACACTTTTCATTCACCTGGGTTGGGAAATCTTTTACCTCACAGTTGACCAAATCACTTTGAAAATCTTTAACCGGGTTCAGGGATCAACTTTGAGTTATTCGTCACCAAACCATCTGTTGTGTCGTTATGTGTTCAAGAGGTCTGCAAGCAAAACTTTCATCTGCAAAATACTTGTCATCCATTTGACCATCCCTGAGTCAGTCCTTACAGCAACATTTCTTCAACTTGAACAATGATTTCGTGTTGCGGGCTTGCCTGCAACGGGTCGCTTTCTATCGACATCGACACATTATCTAGAAAGATGACTTAGGAATCGACAGTACCTTGAAGTCTGCATGCATCAATGGCAGGTTTCTCGCCTTTGACGTCAGTTTACATCATTGACTTTCGATCAGAGGATTCCGTGAAGTGTTCGACATCAAAACATCTATTCACATTTCACGGGTTGTGCTTGGTACTTTGAGAACCATTGACATTACTGGTGGTTTCTCTCACGCTTGTTAACAGTTTACATCATTGACTGGTAATCAAGTGGTTTCTACCATGTTCGACATCGAATCATTTAATCACATGGCTAGAATCGTACCAATTCGGGAAGTAGAAGTGAAGACCCTGGATCTAGTTTCTACCATCCAGGCTGCGAGGAGTTTTGTATTCATTATCTATGTAGACTAATCATAAACAGATGGCTGCGTCCATACTGTGTCTACAAAAGTCTATAAAAATGATGTACTGCAAGATCATTCCTGTATCAGAATAGTTAGTCCATTAGTTAAAGTTTTGAATCTGAGTATGGGAATGCCTACCTCAGTGATGATATAATCTTATCCATGTATTTTGTGTTGAAAATTGCAGGTTCCAACCAGGCCATCCACAAGGCAATCCTTGAAATGATAAAGCGCTTCACCCTTCCTAGAATTACAAAACCCTATTCTATTCCAGGCTTCGCACTTTAGGGGGCAATCTGTTACACTAAAAAATGTCACCTTGACTACTTACAGTTAGTATGGCTCAAATCAACAGTCATGCTACCCTCTTAGGCAAGTCTCATGCCTCTGTTATCCATCTCAAACTCAAAGAAGAGAGAAAGTCTTGTAAAAATCATGTTTATCTCTGGGGTCGCAGGTTCTCTCTAGCCTTACCTGCGGGGACGCTGACCATGTTCACAAAATCTGCGTCCATGGACGCTCTGTATGTTAAGGGACAGGTGCGTCCCTCTGTAAAAGGCAAAATGCGCGAGTTTTATCTTGAAAAAGTTACTTGTGGTTACTTCTAGAACATTCTAGAGGTCGGTTTGATGAAATGGATGCGCCTCCAGTTGGTTCATGTATCTCTATTAAGGGGGAACTTATCCCATCAATAAGGGAGCTATCCCACCCAAAGAGGGGGATGATCCCATTGATAGTGGACCTGAATAACCTCTTTACAGCACTATAAATAAAGGCATTGAGCCAGAAGGAGGGAGGTTGGAGCTATACATTTTCTTTGGGTAAATGCTGCAGGATTTAGGTCTTCCATTAGAGCCTTTGTGAGGAGAGATTGTCTTCACTTGATTCTACTTGGGAGAGGGTGAGCTTTGTCAAAGTAGAGGAAAACCCTTGATGGACCCTGGGAGGAACTTGCACAACACCAAGGCCAGGTTGTAAGAGTTTCTTTGTTTCGTTATTAATACAAACTGGTTTATTTTTCTCAATAGCTTGTGTTAATGAGTTATTTCATGTGTTCCTTGGTCTGCATGTTGAATATATGTTTTATTATATGAAATGCAAGTGCTTGGTAATTGTTTGATTGTTTGTGGTTGCAGGAATTGACTTGAAGGAGGAGCTCATCCGGATCGTCAAGAACGGACTTCAACAACAGCGTTTTGGAATAAGGTAAGCCTAAACACTTGTAGTTTTCATGTTGTAAAAGGTGTATTTAGAGAAAGATCACTCCATTTTGTCTTGTTTGTCATTAGAATGTCTTAGACTTCTAGGAAGGTCAGTCGTGTCCGCACCCTTGACAGATTCCGTGTGACACCAAGCACTGGTCTTAGCTACACTGGACTTCACAAAAACCTTTATTATGGAATGTGATGTTTTAGGAAATGGAATTGGTGTTGTTTTAATGCAAGATGAAAGACACACTGCTTTTGAAAGTCTTCCAATCAATGGAAATTTTTTACACAAAGCTATTTATGAGAAGGAAATCTTGGAAATACTACATGTACTTAAGAAATGGCGACCCTACCTAATGGGAAGACACTTCAAGGTAAAAAAAATGATGATAGCCTTAAATACTTTTTAGAACAAAGATTATTCTTTGAAAAGCAAAAAAAGTGGGTCACAAAGATGTTGGGTTATGATTATGAAATCATCTACAAAAAAGGGAAGAAAAATGTGGTGGCAGATGCACTGTCAAGAAAGGATGAGGATGTGGAAGCATTGTTATGCACCATTTCTATTATCCAACCAGATTGGATAAACGAAGCAAGGGAGGAGTGGAAGAATGATGAAGAAGTGTGGGAACTTATTTGAAAGTTACAATAAGATTCCAATACATCTAATAGATTTAGCTCGCAAAAATGATTCATTATGGTACAAAGATCACTTATACCTCTGTAAGAATTTTGAAATCAAACAAAAGAATCTTATGGAATTGCACACTTCTCCCTCATAAGGGCACTCAGGATTTTTAAAAACTTACCACAGGTTTAAGAAAGAGTTTTTTTGGGATGGACTTAAATCGGATATTCAAAAGCTTGTGGTGGAATGTTTGGTTTGCCAACAAAATAAATTTGAAACAATTAAGACCCCGGGCCTATTACAACCTTTATCCATTTGAAGCCAACATTTGGAGGAGGTTTCAATGGATTTTATCATAGGTTTACGCAAGTCTCAGGGAAAGAGTGTCATCATGGTGGTAGTTGATAGACTTACCAAGTATGCACACTTGTGTGCATTATTACATCCATTTAAGGCCAGTATAGTTTCTACTGCATTTATGGAAACAATTCAAAAGCTACATGGAAACCTAAAGATTATTGTAAGTGAAAGAGATCACATTTTCATTGGAAATTTTTAGACAAAATTATTTTCTTGTCTCGGTACTCAGTTAGTTCATAGCTAATCTTCAATCTGATGGAAAAACTGAGATAGTAAAAAAATGTTTCAAAGGATATCTTCGTTGCTTTGTATCTGATAAATAGACACAATGGGTCAAATGGTTGCCTCTCGCTGAATGGTGGTATAACACTTCCTTCCATACAACAACAAAAATGACCCCATTTATGGCACTTTATGGATATCAGCCACCATCCATCACATCATATTTAAGAGAAAACTCTAAGGTTCAAGCAGTGGAACATCACATCGAGCATCAACAACAAGTCCTCCAACTCTTAAAGGATAAACTCGTGTTGGCCTAGAATAGAATGAAACAATAAGCAAATCAACGTCATAGCGAAAGAAGTTTTGATGTAGGTGATTGCATATTCCTATAGCTACAACCATATAAACAAATGTCCCTCAAGCAAGCTAAGAAGGATAATAAATTATCACCAAAGTATTATGGTCCATAAAAGGTGTTGCAAAAGATTGGTACTATGGCATACAAATTGGAGCTTCCTGCAGCTCCTCGAGTGCACCTAGTTTTCCATGTTTCATGTTTAAATAAGGCTATAGGCGACAATATCCTAGTTCAAATAATATTGCCAGAACTTGACGAGGAGGGAAAAATTATATTGGAATCAAAAGTAGTCACAAGAACAAGAACACAACAACTATGAAATCGATCAATTTCGGAGTATCTCATCAAGTGGAATAACTTATCTGCTAAAGATTCCACATGGGAGGATGAGAAATTTATACAAAAGCATCCAGAACTACTCAAGTGTTGAAGACAACTCTTTTTTGAGGAAGAGGGGCATGTTAAGTCGCTATAATACAAGGATTACCCCATTACTGTTGTAGTTGTATCCCTTATTAATATTGTTGTGCCCCTATTGTTCCCATATTGTTATTACTGTGCCCCATAGAATCCCTCTATTGTTATTTTTGTCCCTTTATATTATTATTGTTAGGTCAGTTGGGTTATATTGTGACTCCTTAGACACCTATATATAGAAAGGAGGTTTTTTCATTTGAATCATCAAAGAATCATTCATTTTTGTAATGCAAAGAAGGTTGCCCCTCGAAGAGGCTGAATTCTAAGGCATTGATCTATCTTTTCTATCTTTTTGTGAACTGGTTTCATAACAGATTGTGTTTCTATATGTTACATCAAAATGTGTTTCAATTAGTCTCCCTCTTTTGTAAGGCATTTAAGGAGAATTTGATCAACCTATTCCCTGAGATACTAATTTTTTGGAGGTCTTATGAGTTACTAGGGTAATTTTTTGCGTTGATTCAAGTGTGAAGTGAATTTAAGCCACACGCAATGACTAGAAGGATAAGAGATCAACCTTGGGAATGAATGATCTTTAACCAACTCATACCTAGAGCCAAGCATCACAATTTATGGGTAGGGATGTATGAAAGGGATAACATTTATGTACTTCTATGGGATGGGTCCTCCCTATGAGGGGCCATGAGCTAGACCCTAGGGTGAATTAGAATAGTGCCTTATCTACTGGTCTTAGAGAGTGAAAGTTAGGTTGTGGAGTCAAAAAGTTGGTAATAGTTGGATTTCCTTTCGGATTTATGGCGCTAAATATTTGAAAGCTATGGAGAAACGTATATGGTCAACAAGTATTGGTAGACAAACTTATATTGTTCTGGCCCCTTTGGTCTCTCAATATAATTAATAGAGAAGACCATTATATCATCTATCAATATAGAAACATCGTTAATGCTTTGCAAGAGAATAGAGGGGCAATGAGAAGACTAGATTTGGACACATTATAGTTCAACTACTAATAGAAATACACCCTCATCTTAAAAGCATTTGGAACCGGGCCCAACAAATTATCTTCAAATTCAAGCTATCAAAACGCACATGTACTTAGCGACAAATAAATGAACTCCTTCCTTACGGTTTTATTAAGAATTCCTTTTCTCATTTAACATATGCTATTTAGAAGCTCCTTTACTGAGATCTTCAAAATTTCTCCATGAAATATCTAAATATGTAAATTATATTTCTTGCAATAGTGTAAATTGATAATTTTTTGATTATATTTTTGAACGAAAATATTCAAATGAATTTACATTTTCATCCTTTCATACTTATATTCCCAAGATCATTTGAATTTCGATGACACTACGTAAGTGAAATTTGTAGGATCTTCTCATATCAAATTTCCTTTCTGACATGATATTTGTCAGTTGTACAATAACATCATCAGCTATAGTATTCTTCCATTGGATTTACTACAAATAATCATCAGAAGGCTCTCATTATATATTATACATATACATTAGATTTTCGATGCCATGTCATTGGGTAATTTTTTTTATATTTCATACCTATCCTTTAGATTTCCCACTATGTATTGTCCAAAAACTCTCATCGTATTTTGTTCTCCGCAATTCCCTGTTGTCAAAAAATCTCCTTATATTTTATATTCTCTAGCGCCCTATCTTTAGACCATATCTGTTGTATTTTTCACTTATCCATCGAATCATAGACATTGTATGGTCGAAAAAATCTTCTTCGAATTTGTAATTAAATGATGAATCTTGGATCTAGTATTGTCGAATACCACATCGATTATTTGACATGGCTTTGTCACATTACATTACAGGCTTTGGTTGGATTTCTAACAATATTCCATCACATTACGCTGTATATATTGATGGAGCTTCCATTAAAGATCCAACAGTTTATTTGCACCTTTTCTCCAGTTATCGAATGAGGCATGTGTGAGACTTATTTAATAAACATTATTTTCATTATTTTTCTTAATGAATGTCACCAATGGAGCTAAGAAACAAGGTTTGTTACAGTGAAAGGGCCATCAAGTTTCTCTAATAACCGAGAAAGGGCCATCAAATTTTAATCCACTAGGCAGTAGCACGGGAATACCACTTGAACTTTTTGGAAAGAAAATATCTCTCTTCACAGATCAAAATGGATAGACCACCACCAGCGTACCCAACCTTGAGGCTACCCAACCTTGAGGCTACCCATGATCACTCATAATTTAACATAGTTGTCTTGTTCTCACTTTTCGGATTGTGAACAACGTCAAATTTCTTTTTAATGGGGAAAGCAGGAGTTCATCATCGATTCTGAATATTTTCTTTTCTAGTTTCTTGTAGCTTCTTCACTATTAAATTTTCAATATAATCTATATTAATATAAGCTATTAACTAGAGCAGAGTTTAGTGACATATATGTTGGAATGTTTTTCTTTTAATGACTATACCATTTCTCACTACCAATATAATTTTGACTCTAATACTTTTTTTTGGAGCCAATTGTAGGTAGTTATGTGTTCCTTTTCTCCCATGTATCAACCTTATCATAATAAGAGAATTTTGACAAAATTGGAGCTTACCCTAACACTCCACCTCATTTATTTGGGTCTCAAATGAGCTTGCTTTGATTGGGATCTTTGGCTCTAAAACAAAAATTCATATAAGGCCCAAAATATTTATCCTATGTCAGTACTCAAGCTATAATCCACTACTTAATTGAGGCTTAGAATGAGTACTTTTTCTTTGCCGTATGGAAACACATATTTAAAGATATAATCATTAATTAATTTTTTTTTATTTGGATAATATGGGACATACATACAAAATTTCAATGTTGAATTTTAACTATATATATTATATAAAACAAGTGAAAAAAAAAAGAAAATGTATAGTAAAAAAAATGTATTGCTGTGCTTTTAAAAATGAAGGATATAGATTCACCATAACCTTGGATTTATCAAGAAATGATCACCTTTCCTTTGGAGTAAATACTTTTTTAATTATTTTACCTTTCAAAAATGTTTAAGTATATAGTATTATACTTATTTAAATATATAATATTAATTATTTATAAAACATTTATGTTTATGGCTTGTTTTATGGAACTTGTAGTCATACACCCCAATTATGATTTAATATATATTTTTTATTATATTTAAGAGAAATCATTTTTTCATTTCGGTTTGTCCCTATACTTTTTCTTAGATTTAAAATAGAAGAGAGATTATCTCACTTGGAATAAATTAATTAAAATATAATTAAAATTTTCAAAATTTCTTAATTTCAAATAATTGATTTAAAATAAATTTATGATTAAAATATATTTAACTATATACTTTTATTCTTAAATAAATATAAAATATTTATTTAAATTTTCAGGAACTCAGAGCCCCTTGTTTGTGGGACAAGGGATCCACCTCCACCCAATGATTTGAGTACAACTCAAACCCCGTTGTTTGTGGTACAAGGGACCCACCTCCACCCAATGATTTGAGTACCCCTTTCTTTGTGGGACAAGGGACCCACCTCCACCAAATGATTTGAGTACTAAGTCTAAAGCTGTATACATACTCTACCCCTTTGGTTTTGAACTTGTGACATATTAGGAAGAAACACATGCTCTTAACTAGCTCACAAAAACTATACTTATATAACACTAATTAACTCATTATAATTTCAACTTTTTTATCCTTCATTATTATTTAAAAAAAAAATCTAAATATATTTAAACTTTTACTAAAGTTGATTTTGGTAAGTTCATATACTTTTTCTTATATAAATTTTCACTTTAAAAGAGTTTATTTTAGTTTCAATAAATTAACTAAAATCTAATTAATATTTTGAAAATTGGCTAATTTCAAAGTATTGCATTGCATTTATATATTAAACAAAATAGCTTGATTCATCTTTACATTTAAAAAAATAGAATTTAAATATCAAAACATTATAATCTCACACGTATATTATATTGTCCAATTTCAGAAAGATCCCTATAAGGCATTCCCCAAATCTTAAGAAGCTACCCCTCTCAATTTAAGCCGTCTATCGGATGAGCGAAATTCGTGTTTCTAAGCCTTCCAGAGCTGCTTTTAAACGTTCGAATTTCGCATGATAAAATAAAAATACCTCATACCTGATGGGTTTTATTGTCCGACGATCGTTTTTCGGCGTTTAGATTTTTAGCTGACTGTGTCATGATTCTCCTGTCGCTGTTTATAAAACGTGTCACAGATCCCTTCCTTTCTACATCTTCACGTTTTGTTTCCAAAATTGGCACTGTGTCTTCTGGACACCCTGTTTTAACTGAAAAATTTTGTGCCACTTTTGTCTTTTGTTCATTCTTCGTTTCGACTGGCCGTTGCTCCGAATCCTTCAACAAACAGACATCCAGACATGATTTTCTCCCTAAAAAATGGCAAAACGCTCCCTAAAAAAGTAATCTTTGATTATGTCTCCTATTAATAACGGATTATGCATTACAGGGGAAATTAAAAAAATCGATGAAAAAAGGATTATAATTATTTGGTTATAGATTTTTCAACATTTTAGAAATAGTAACAGAGAGGAAGTCATTTATTTATTTAGCTTCACTAGCGTTTCTGATATTTTCTCAATATTTCGAAACTCGCCAATCTAATTAAAGTTCAAATTAGAAAACTGCGGTATATATCTGTAATTATTTTTACTCACCCGAAGAGATATTTGATCAGCGTACAATACACACAGAATGCTATCTCCATGTTCATTCTGCAGCAGGAGAAATGTTATTAGAAAATTGCGTACAATATAAATATAACATAACAAATAACATTAACATTAACAATATGACATAACAATGGTAGAGATAGAAATTTAGAGATGCAGTTAGTCAGATAGGAAAGTACTCGAAATTTGTGGACTGCTGGAGGATTGACGTAACTGAGATATTCGTCAATATTCATGTTATGCACGTCAATAGCAAATACAACAATCGTAACAGATAACAGCAGTAACCAAATGAGAGTCCATTGAGAAGCCATTGTCACGCTTAGTGAGAACCTCTGGTTACAAGTCCATGGATACAAAGCTTAACACATAATCCACCGTTTCCACGAATAGGATAACTTTTTGGGTCTTTAAAACAGCGTGATTTTTTCAATATAGTTAAGATCTTTGTAACGATCAACATAACTATCGTTGCCGCATTATCATTTATACTTTATTAGTCCGCTTCGAAAGGGCAAGAGTGCTACACAACTAATAAACAATCGCCAGAAAATCTGTATAAAGGGTTTCGACCGATAGAGTGGCCACCTGTCTTTTCCATATCTGGCATATCAATTGGCATTTCATAGTGACGTTCTCAGCCTCTAATTTTTCTTTCCATGTTCTCCAGTGTGAAATGGGAGTAGCTTTTTATTTTGCTTCAAAATAGTTAAACAGAACACTTTCATATTCACTTCGACAAAAATCTTTGACCAAAATATTATCCATCATAATCATATATATATGTATATATATAATGCAAGTTATATTTTCTATAAATCCAATGACCTATCACATTGTCTACGTCGATGTTGAGATATAATATTGGTGGAAGAGAAACAACCAGACCTGCCATTTTCTGGAACATTATTTGATATATATTGATATATATTACTTGGTTAATATAAGTGTAATTTGGTTGTAGATTTTTTTGAATATTTTAGAAATTGTGAATATTGTGAAATTGGGAATGTAGTCCATAATTAATGATATTTATACTTATAAGATTTATAATTTATTTTAAAATTTGCTATCAATATAAAAATAGCTAATTTAAAATTAATCAAATTATATTAATATTTTACATGTATAAAATAATATAATTATAGGATATTTATTTTTAATAAATATAAAATCATCATATTGTATCATTGTTTTATACTAAGGAAGTCAACATTTCTCACATAAAGTACTTACTCAAATGAAAGGTTTAGGTAATCAACTCTAAGTTTCTACTAATAAAAACAGTAATCTCTATAGAAGACTCTTTTAAAAAATAGTTGAATATATTACATTCATTGACAAAGTTAAAAAAAATAAAAAGCTAAAGCAATCACAATATGAATGTCATTGTACTTTAACATAAGTGGATATGTTTTTGTCTCCCTTGTCCTAGTGTCATTTTTAGAGTAGTTTTACTCATTGGAATGATCAATGAAATGACCATGAAAAGCACAAACTTTTAAATTTGGATGATCAAATTTATATATTACTGAACAGTAATTAAATAAATTTTAATTTTATGAATTACTTTTGGTGTGCTGAAGGGATGATATTCAATGTTGATGATGACATTACAAAGCTTTAACATATTGCTTCTATTTCATAAACTTATGTTTAAATTATTTCACAGGTAGAAATTTCACATGTAGATCAAACTCATATACGCAATGTACTAAAGCATAATACTTGATATAGTTCTACAAAACAATTAGCAGAAGCATCAAATTCATGAGCAACATCAAGCATAGACATAAACAAATGAGTAAGAGAAATAATCAACCATAACAAAAGATATTTCACTAGGGAAAGCACGAGCATATGACCCCAACTCTTTATTATCAATTAAGTGGAAATCCTCAACAACATACAAAAAGGATCGGCTCAAAACCTATCCCGCTCTCTCTGTAATCAGATGATGAAGCTCATGGACTACCTAGGCTTGTATATATAGGCTACACAAGTCCTCCAAGCTCCTATTTCGTTCTGCAGTTTCGATTGGGGTCCAATTACATAACATGTGTGAATTGGCCAAATCATACTTGATGTCACGTGAGGTCCAACTACGCAGTCCAAGAAGCAATAGTATTCCTTCCTCATGCAATGGATATTAACTAGGAATATCTTAGCAACTGATAATACAATCTCCCTCCATCTGATCTCAACTAGGTCTCTGTCTGAACTGCCATGCATCAGATATCCATGAGTGAATAGTCAATTATCTGAAAATCCCAGTTGTCACATGCATGCAAGCATCAAAAAATTGAATCTCATTAATTTAAAAAACTGTTAAATTAATTTAGCTGGACTGGACTAAGTCAAACTAAGTCAGCTGATGCTCTCAACATAGAACTAATCATTATCTCCTTTAATCAAGGATAATTCCTCAATCACTGGGAAACTAATTGCATGATCTCACAAAGACCTCACATTTGATTTTCCTTAACTAATTAACTCATGGAGAATTAATTAATTAAAATTCAAACTCTTGGTAAGACCAAATTCAAATTTTACTTCCTATAGTTAGAACAGGGACTGCTAAAAATAGGAAGGGACCTTGAACTTCTATTTTTAGGAATGCTATTTTTAGTAGTTTCACTTCTCACCCAATGTTGCTAATATCCACACTAGCAGAATTGCTATTTTTAGAAGTGTTATTTTTAACAATTTTATTTTTAGAAATTTCTATTTTCAACATTTCTTGTTGCACACTTTTCAGCACTCCCTCTCAACAAGAAAGGGATTATCAGTAACTTCAATCCTGTCTCTATGGAAATCAAACTTGCCTTTTGAAAAAGCCTTTGTCAAGATACCCGTATTTTGTTCCTCCGTAGAAATGTATAACAACATCATGATCCTCTTGACCACACAATCCCATAGATGATGATAGTGGATATATATATGCTTGGACCTGCCATGAAACACTCGATTCTTAGAGAGTTTAATGCAACTATAATTATCACAATGTATCACGGTTAGATCCATCATCTGACCAAGTAATCTCACTAGAATCTTCTGCATCTACATGGCCTCACGTGCAACCTAACTAGTGGCCATGTATTCATCCTCTGTTGAGTTAAATGCAACTGATCTCTGTTTCTTGCCATACCAAGAAACTACAGTTAACGCAAGTTGAAGATTCCTCGAGAAGTGCTCTTCATCTCTGATGGACTCGCTGTCCAATCTGCATCCGTGAAGCCTTGTAATTTCACTCCCTTTGTCCGTCTGTACCATAATCCATATTGTATAGTGCCTCTGAGATATGTAAGCACATGCTTTGGCACCTTCCAAAATAACGTGGTTGTCTGAACCATAGCTTGACTTAGCTAGTTCACCGCAAAACACAAACCTGATTATGTGTTCACTAGATACATGAGTGAACCCACAAGCTGCCTATAAATAGTAGCAGCTACTACCTCACCTGAAGTAGCATCCTCCTTCCTCCATTTACCAACTAGAGGAGTCTCCATGGGCCTGAGTTTTTCATTGGCATACTTGCCTTGAGACACAAATACCTCCCTAGAAAGTAGTGCATGAGGCCCATGTCCTTCATCTCAAAGACTTGATCAACTGATCATCACCCGTCAAAATCAGATCATCGACATAGAGTACAATAATCAAATGGATTTCCTTCTACTATGATGTCGTAGAGGTTCACATCTGCTTCACTCTTGGTGAAGCCCAACATGGTGAAATAGTTGTCGATCCTAGTATACCAAGCACGAGGTGGTTTCCTCAGCCCATACAATGCTTGTTTGAGTCGGCACACATGCAACTCACGATCGATGGCCTCAAATCCCTCAGGCTGCTCAATGTATACAGCTTCCTCAATCTCCCCATTGAGGAAAGATGTCTTCACATACATCTGATGGATCTTCCAACCCATCTGAGCTGTTAGAGCTAGAATCAGTCTGATTGATGAGTACCTTGGAACAGGAGCATAGGTCTCATCATAGTCAGTCCCCTCAACCTATGAGAGAACACAAGAAACAAACCTTGCCTTGTGCTTCTCAACACTACCATGAGCTGCTTTCCTTACCTTGTAAAGCCATCAGAAAGTAACCACTGACTTGTCCCTCGGTCTAGGGACAACATCCCACAAACTGTTCCACATGATAGATTCATACTCCTATACCATCGCATCAACCCAAACTCGTTTCTACACTGCCTCTAGAAAATAAGAAGGCTCGGTCGCTACACTCTCCCCAACTGGGGCTATGTAGCCAGTGTATCACTCAGAGATCTCCTCTATCTGAATTGAGAGGATGGTGGCCCCACATTCTCTCTCGCATCTCGCATCAATCTGTCAGTTTCCTGTGAGCATTTCTATCCATCTTTAGAAGACTCTCGAGGACTAGTAATCTCCACTATTAGATACTCTACATTTGGTTGATCCGCATCATCAAGAGGCTCCTCCTCCTTAGGAACTAGTAGTTCCTCGTCATCACCATGCAACTTGACCTCCTTTTCAAGTGACACTGGCATGGATCGCTGCTCATTGAACTTCAGATCCCTGCAGAGTATGGTCCTCTGACTCGCAGGCAGAAACACACAATAGTTGTGAGGTGTATCCATGTACCCCATAGGTATTCCCAACTCAATCGTTGGGTCTAACTTCTTCCCAGCATCTTTGGTCACATGCTAGTAGACTAATGATCCAAAGATGCGAAAGTGACTCACATCTGGTCGCCTCCCTAAAAAATCCTCCTTAGGTGTCTTCATCCCCAAAATACGATGAGGAATTCTATTCTAAAGATACACTAGTGTATTTCATACCTTAGCCCACAGATGAGGTGGTAGGCCTTGGTCATGCAACATCGCTGAAGCTACTCCCACAGTAGACCTATTCTTCCTTTTGGTAACCCCATTCTGTTGTGGGTTATGAGGTGTTGTGAGTTCCTGTTTAATTCCTTCTGAAGCACAGAAGTCCTTAAACTACTAGGAAACATACTCTCCACTATTGTCACTACGCAAGGCCTTTACTTTCTTCCCTGATTCTTTCTCTGCCAAGGCCTTGAACTCACAAAACCTTAAGAAGGTTTGATCCTTCTTTTTCATGAAGTAGATCCAACATCTATGAGAAAAATCATCAATGAAAATAACAAAATACCTTTGCTTTATGGTGGATGCTGCAAAGAAGGGCCCACATACATCTGAATGAACTCCCTCCAGAATTGCTCCAACTCTACTATCTCGATTCTGAAAGGAAGATTTTGCATACTTACCCAAAGTGAAACCTTTTCATGTGTTTTTTTTCTCCAACTTGCCCTTGGGTAATCCAGTAGAAATTTGATACATGATCTTCAAGGCCCTGTGATGCAACTAACCGAGTTGCCTATGCCATAACTCACCAATATCACGCACCATCTCTACTTTCGAACTCAATGCAACACAACCATCTACTTGTAGCTTATAGAGATTCTTAACTCGAATCCCTATTTGCTTGGTCTGTCCAGTGTCGATATGCATTAGGAAAACCTTTCCCGAACTAAAGACTACATTATAGCCTTTATCCTCAAGCATATAAATAGACACAAGATTCCGTTTCAGCCCTGGTACATACATAAAATTTGAAAGAGTGAAGGGAGAACCATGCTCCCACTGAAACAAAATCATACCTTCACCTGAGACGTGGTACTTCCCATCATCACGCATCTCGATCTGTATCTGGAGATCCTTCTCCTCCAAAGTGCTGAAAAGATTCTTGTCACTTGACATGTGGAAAGACGCTCTGCTATCCAGCTACCAAAAACATCCCATCATGGATGAAACCATGCATGTGATAAGAGAGAAATCTAGCTCAAATTGTGAAGCTAGTACCTCACCATCAGATTCCTTGGAGGAATCTTTCTTGGACTTCTTCTGTAGACAATTAGTAGCATAATGGCCCACTTCATGACAATGAAAGCATCTTACCTTTAACTTGTCAAACTTCTTCCCACCTTGAGAAGATTTGGATTGGGATGTCTTCCCTTTCCCTTTCATACCTTTAGTAACTAAAGCCAAATCCTCTTCATCATCACGTTTTGATGAAGATCCATCTTTGGTGCTATGTTTGATCTCGTCCTGCATCAAATCCAACCATAGTTGTTCCCAATCTGGCAGTTTCTCTCTTCTCGTAACCCAGTCCTCTTAGCTATGCTAGCTCTTAGGAAGTCCAAGGAGTCGCTAGACTCACCATATCATCAACTGCCTTCAGTGCCAGCTTCCTCTGATCACTGCTATTCTGATATAAATCTTTCAATGTTTTCCACATTGAAAATGGAGCTTCCTTCCCATGGAGGCTGGAGACTATGTGATCTCGAACTTCCTCTGGGATGATTCTCCTAGCTCTAGCCACACACATTTTCCATTCCACCAATTGAGTAGCATCATTAGGCTTAGGGACTTCTTGATCAATGAAGTCCTTAAGGCCATTATCTTCCAATACTGCCTCCATGCGATCCTTCCAAGCTATGTAGTTTGAGCTGTCACCAAGGGCATACTCGAGCCTCAAAACATTGAATGTCATCAGTGAAATAAATGTGATAAGAACTTGAGATCTATATCCCGAATAATAAACTTCAAATTTCTCTTGCTTTTATATTGTTCTTCCTTGATGACCAGTGCTCTGGTACGATGTAGAAATTTCACCTGTAGATCAAATTGATATATGCAATGTAGTAAAGCATAATACTTGATCTAGTTATGCAAAACAATTAGCGGAAGCATATATGAATTCATGAGAAAAATCAAGCATAAACATATATAACTGAGTAAGAGAAATAATCAACCATAACACAAGATATATCACTGGGGAAAGCACCATCATAAAACCCCAGCTCCATATTATCAGTCAAGTGGAAATCCTCAAGAATATACAAAATGAATCACCTCAAAACCTATCCTGCTCTGTCTGTAATCAAATGATGAAGCTCATGGACTATCTAGGCTTGTATATATAGGCTACACAAGTCCTCCAAGCTCCTATTTCCTTGCGCAGTTTCGATTGGGGTCCAATTACATAACATGTGTGAATTGGCCAAATCATGCCTGCTGTCACCTCAAGTCCAACTACGCAGTCCAAGAAGGAATAATATTCCTTCCTCATGCAAGGAATATTCACTAGGAATATCCTAGCAACTAATAGTACACTGTCCCTCCATCTTATCTCAATTGGGTCTCTATCTAAACTACCATGCATTAGTTATCCATGAGTGAATACTCAGTTATATGAAAATACTTGTTGTCACATACATGCAAGCATCAACAAACTGAATCTCATTAATTTAACAAACTATTAAATTAATCTAACTGGACTTAACAAAGTTAAACTAAGTCAACTGATCCTCCCAATATATAGCTAATCCTTATCTCCTTTAATCAAGGATAATTCCTCAATCAATGGGAAACTAATTGTATTATCTCACAAAGACCTCGGTTTTGATTTTCCTTAACTAATTAGCTCATGGAGAATTAATTAATTAATATTCAAACTACTTGTAAGACCAAATTCAAATTTCAATTTGTATAGTTAGGCCAAGGACTATTAAAAATAGGAAGGGACCATAAAATTCTATTTTTAGAAATGTTATTTTTAGCAATTTCACTTCTCACCCAATGTTGCTAATATCTGTTATAGAAAAATTTGGGCACATCAACCCCAACTTCTAGATCCATATTATTAGGGTCCATCAACCCCTAATTTAGTTTTTTTCATTCCCTAATGATGTTAACCTACATCATGCTTGCCTCCCAATAGTTTCATGTCACCATTCATCCAAAAAGTATCCCTAGAGAGATCATCACAGGTGACCCTATATCAGGCTGCAATGCATTGCAGGAACTACACTATCTAGGTGCTATGCATCACACCTAGACTTCATTTCACCTACGATGAGTGAGGTTCATTGAATTTTTGAAATAAATCCATTGGATTCCTCATCCAATGGATGCTTCTGGAAGTTTCCAGATGGATTGAGCTTGCATTTGGATGAGGAAGAGGATGAATGAACCTCAATCCATTATCCCTTCCCCCGTGGAACCACCTCCCAATTTTTGCAAAGCATTCATGAGGGCCATTAGTGACCTAACCTCCTCCATTCAGCTATAAATGGACCAAGATTTCAAAGGATTGGGGAGGTTGGAATTTCTTGAGCTAAGGAAATGTTGTTGGAGTGAGATTTGTAAAGAGGGTAATGTTATCATGTCGAATTGTTGCTTCATGAGGACAGAAGGGTTTGAATATTGAAGGAGAAAACTGAATTGAACATGCATCTACATGGGTTGTAATATTTTCTTCTATTAATAAAGAGTTCTACGCTTTTTCCATTCATGTGTTTATATGATGTATATTGTACTTTCAATTCTATAATATGTTTAGTTAACAGATCAACATGTATGCTTTGATGGTTTTATGTCTCGGCTTCTGTGCAGATACCTTTCAAGCAAGTTAAGTATGGAAGGGAGTGGAAAAAGCGGTCAAAGGGAATAGGGATTGAGAAGAAGATATAAGTTGGTTATTTTTGTCCTCTTTCTTTTATTTGTTAGCTATAGGAAAATCAACGAAATTACTTTAACTTTTGTTCTAGACTTACTACTAGGTCTAGGGGTTAGTTGCTTGAAGAAATATTAAATTTTCTCGTAACAAAATGGTGACTCCATTAGGGAACGATCCTATCCCTTATAGTAGCTTATCAATCTCCTAAAACACTTTGACATATTGTACCTTCTGTTATTCATCAAATTCAAGTTCATTTCATTGAGAATTGAGTCAGTTTTGAGTATAAAATTGTCATTCTGTAATCATTGCACCACTGTATCTGAAAAAGTGTGATGCAATGCACCTTCTCATTGACTCAGTGTGATGCATAGCACTGTCTCTAACTGCTTCCTACAATGATCTCTTTAGGGTCAGTTTTCCTATCTAGGAACTGAAAACTTTTGTCAATTTTTAGTATTTTGAATTGCTTGTTGGATGTAGATGAGTTCTTGTCTCTAAAAGTAGTTATTTTTCCTTATTCTGACCCCATTTAGACTGGTTCGTTGAATGTTTTTTATTTATTTATTTTATCATTTGCAATCCATTGTCGAAAATTAGTTTTGATCGACTATTTTTTTGATAGAAAAGTGTCGTAGAGTCATCATTTTCTTCGAAAAAATGAAGTTTCATAAAGTCCTCCTTCACAAACAATTAGTTGATTTACTTGTGCACCTCATTCATATTTTTGTTCGAAAGTGTTGAAACTTTCATTTCTTTAGAGTGGAAAGTGTCATATAGTATTCCTTTCGCTTTAATTTTTTTTTTCATAAATCGATGCTTTTGATGTAAAGAGTTTTTGAATCATTTGTGCATTAGTTTTTCTTATTGCATCCTTCACATTAAGAGGAACTGAAAAGAAAAATAAATACATGCATTTGCATTGAAAAGAGTTTTTCTGTGCTAAAAGGAATGGTCTAGGGAACTGCATTAGTTTGTGCTCTTTGTTTTTTTTGCAAAAAATACATGTATGCTCTATCCGTTATAGCTAGGATTTTCATTGTTGAAAGAAAATGGAAAATATTTTAATCATTCTAGTTGCATTTTTAGGAATTTCGGAAAACATCTCCTGGTGAAACCTCAAAGGCAAATTTTAAGCAAGATCAAACTAAAGTTTACATCAATTAACCTAATAACACATTGGAACTTAATGCAAACATCTATAGGTATCTAGGTTAGAGACGTGTTCTGGCATCTTAAAACCTAATGGCTATCACTTTAATTGACATTGGGTGATTCCTCTTCTGTGATTCGATAAGCACTAGTACGGACTTGTGCTCCCTATACCGTCGAGTATATATCGGGAGACCCTAATAGCTTTATATACTTTATCCCTAGGAATTTCAGTCTGTCGGCTTACCAATCATAATGCACTGAACACAACATTTACGAGCATTGACTGTCGTATGATAAATCCTTTGTAATTTCTCTTTCATTTACCAGCAAGGTGTATATTGTAGTTTTGTGATTAGTTTGGTAAACCATCTTGTCTAGTATCTCCAAAGCAATCACTTTTGTTCCTTTCAGACTCCTTAAAAGAAAAGGTTCATCTGAGCACTTTTCCTTTCAGGCTCATTAAACATTGAAAGGGACTAGAGTTGTCTTTTCTCTTTTATCGACTCTTTAAAAATGAAAAAGAAAAGGTATGTTCCAGTGTCGTAAAAATTAATTGACCGTGGATAACATCCTCCACGCTCACTCTTTAGTTGATCTTAGGTTGAAACATATGGCGACAAATTCGGAGTCCACCAATCAAAGAATTCCTTTTGATGGGAATGCTAGTCCTTTTCTTCCGTTTGAAAATATTGGTGCTCCGTATATGGCTACATTGTTCCTACCAGGATTTAACATTGGTTTGCTAGTATGGTTGTTTTCAAACTCCTTGGTTCAAAATGTCACGATTTCTCGACAACCGAGTACACCTCCAACTGGATAAAATCAACCTCTAGTTGATCCTAAATATGACCCTTTGCATTCTTCATCGGTTTTTTCTTCCTCTTCGCCTAGTGAAAGTGTTGGTACTCGTAACCAGGTGGCTAAGAAGATAAGAAGCAAATTCAGCAAAAGGGCAACCAAGCAACCATTGCTCTGAATGCAACTATTGATGAGAAACCATTCGTTAAGCCACACAATGTTCGATATCGATGCAATATGTGTGTGGAAGAGCATCTTATCTAAAATTGTCCTGATATTCCTCAAATCTTAAAAGAATGATCTTCCCATTGACACCATCCTGTGTCATCAACTTCTGGAGATCATTTTCGTGATACACCATCAACTAGTGGTAGTAAAGATCATGTAAAGAACGGTAAAACTAAGTTTCCTTGTAGGTTATGTGAAGGGAATCACACCATTCGCCTTTGTCCTTATCAGGATGAAGCAAAGAAAGTGTTGGATAATTGTCCTGCTTCATCTCAGCAACTTCCATCTAGTTACAGGAAGTTATCCCTTAATCCTTCACTAGTTGATGAATTAATTGACCAAAATCAACCATCAATCAAACCCACTCTCTCTAGAAGTGAAGTTGATGATTCTATACCCGACCCAAATTAATAGGTCAAGGTAACAACTGACTCAATTTCAACTTCAGTAAATCGTACCTTTCCTGAAGAGAGTGAATCTGATACCACTCAGGTTCTTTTTGTTTCTTCATATTCAAATGAGCTTGGGGTAAGTCCCCCTGTTCCATCAAGACAGGAGGAATATCCTCCAGTTCTCGTAACTCAAAAGGTTAATTCTCCCATTTCTAAAATAACCCCTCCAAGTATTCTAGTAACTTCCTTTGACTGGAATTGACTATCAAGACTTTGTTTTCTTTCTTATGTGCCTTTTCAAATCATAGTACAAGTTTGTAATATGATTTTATCGAGTACTATTATAGATGAAGGTGCATGAGTGAGTATCATTTCCTGAACTACTTGGCAATCTCTCAGTTCACTGCTGCTTGTGCCTATTACCCATAATCTATTGGCTTTTAATAGAGGAACAAGTTAACCATTAGGGATCCTCCCTCAGTTACCCATTACTTTGGGAGGAAAAACTGTTTATCTGAATGTGGTGGTAGTCTCAGCCCCTTTAGATTACAATTTACTTCTTGGGTGCAACTATGTTTTTGGCTTTGGAGCTATTGTTTCCACGCTCTTTTGAGTGATGTTTTTCTGGTATGAAGACGAAATTGTCACCATTGACCAGATTTTATTTCTTGGTCCAAATATGGCTTCTACTCAACCATATTCCCTATTTGGTCCTTTTGTACCATTGTTATCCCCCTCGCCAAGGGTGAATTATGTGGCAACTTGTTCCATACCTACATCAACTAACAATCAATTTATTGATTTTGTACATCATGTACCGGGGGCATTGGAACGAGATCCCTCCTTCATGACCTCTTATGAGTTGTGATTGAATTTGAGGATAGTTCCTTGTATGTCAACCTCATTAAAAAATGAAACAATGGTCTTCGGGGATAGTTCATTGTGTTGTGTCAACCTCATTAAAAAATGAAACAAGGGTCTCCCAAGGATATTTCATTGCCTTGTGCCAACCTCGTAAAAAAATGAAACAAGGATTCGAGGATAGTTGCTGGTCTTATGTCAACCTCATTAAAAAATGAAACCAAGGGTATTAGGATAGTTCTTTTACTGTGAAAACCTCCTTAAAAATTAAAACAAGGAATCTAAGCAGAGTTCCTTGTCTTGTGTCAAGCTCATTAAAAAATGAAACAAGGTCCCTTGGAGCAAAGTTCCAAGTCAAGTCTTTGAGTAGACATCATAAAATCCTAGTCAAGTCTTTCACTTGATCTCGTAAATGAACCTTATCCCATCCACTTGATAGCCATGAGCAGTCTACTTAGGTGAATGTAATGAAGCTTGGGGGGAATGCACCTAGTGGCAAAGTTAAGTTTCCCTATAGGTTATGTGAAGGGAATCACTCCATTCACCTTTGTTTATCTGGACAAAGCCAAGGAGTTGTTGGATAACCATCTTGCTTCACCGCAGTGAATTCCATGTGGTTATAGGAGACATTCCCTTTCATCATGCTGAGGGCATGGAAACCATTCTCAAGCATAATTTTTGATTTCAAGATTGTGTAAAACTGAAACTAAATCCAAGCAAAGTTTTTCATTTCAAGCTTGTGTAGAAATGAAACTGAGTCCAAGCATAGTTCCCTATGGTTCAAGATTGTGTAAAAATGAACCCATTTCCATTTTTAACCCTTGTGATTTCCATTCAATCAGCCTTTTCGTCAGATGAACCTTGGTTTCTTTCATCCCATTGCCACCATCCCTTTGGCCAATCATACACTTTCACTTGGTTCTTTACCCTTTTTGAGGAATAGTTGCAATGAGTGGTCTTATTAGCCAGCCTCTTCACATAAATCAAAATGTTTTGAGAAGTTCCAACATCAGCGGAACTAGTTGCTACGTTAGACACCACTCGTTCCTCAAAATGAAGTCCCCTTTAAGCTCTTTTCAAACTCTCTACATAAGAAAAGATTGCCAAGTGCTTGTCGTTTCTATCTCGTTAATGGATTAGAATCGATATCTACTAAGTATAGTTTTACCCCTTCTTCGTGTTGAGATAGATTAACTATGAAAAAGGTACTCGTTGGTCAAACATGATCAATAGGTTCTCCCTTTTTATGCTTTTTCGGGATTGAGAGAAAAATGTACAAAAAAGAACTTTTGGAGTTTTCTTTTCGTCCCTTTTAAAACTCTCTAAACATGAAAAGGAGTGAGTTATCTTCATCATTAAACTCATTAAAAATGTTAATAGTGACAAACTTGTCCATCTAGACAAGATTGAGTCTCACCTTTGCTAGACTCGTTAACACATCAAATAGTGATGGATTCACCCGAAGGGTGGAATTATACAACAAGCATATGTTATCCTCCTCAAGCTTGATTAAAAATAAAGAGGTACTGGTCATAAATGACTGGGGAAATTGGGAAAAATCTAGGAACACTTTATGGTAGCAAGTCGCTCTTGAACATGACACTTTCACCTCATCACCATTACTATGTGGGTTGGGTTATTCAGGTTGATGGCTATCATACCGTTGGTGTATCATACCATCCATCACTTTGTCTTGGGTCAATGCTACCAATTCACTTCATTGTCACTGATATGTTCATGAGAAGTCATTCAGTTCAAACTTCATCCTTTGCAATACCGTAAACCTTCATCTTCATGTTTTCCATTCCTAAACCTTGTATCATCAGTCAATGTTTCATCTCTGAAATCATTTACCTCATTTCGTGTCATTGGTGTGGGATACATCAAGGCCCTCCTGCGACAAGTTGCTTCTTGTCAATAGTACCACATCATCGAAGAAGTTGACATAGATACACCCCTTTAGTACCTTGAGGCTTGCATACATGAATGGCAGGTTTGTCGCTTCCGACAATAGTTTAACATCACTGGCCTTCGACCGAAAGACTTCATATGGTGTTCGACATCAGATCATTTATTCACACCACGTGAAATATACTACAGTACCTTGAGGGTCATTATCATTATCGGTGATTCCTCTTGTGTCTGTTAACGACTAACATCATTGGCTCATAATGAGATGATGTCTCTCCATGTTTGACCTCAGATCATCTATTCACGTGGTTAGACTTGTAAATTAAGTGAAGATTGAATGAGATTGAAGACCTTGGATCTAGTTTCATCCATCTAGGCTATGATATACTTCGAGGAGTACTAAATAAAATGTACAATGGGCTTACATTTATGGGTCTATATCTTCAGATGACTGTATTTTTACATCTAATGAAGGTTTATAAAGTTGAGCATGGGTATGCCTTCCCTTAGCTAGTTCTTGAGAAAAATCAAAGTATCATGATATTTGTATTGTAACTGATGTAGGTCTCCTTCCGTTTCGAAACCTTCTCTCCAAATGGTAAAGCATCTCACTTGACATGTTTATTTTTGACTTCATGTTACAGGAAAATTTGGGCACTTCAACCCCGACTTCTAGATCCATTTTATTACGGTCAATCAACCCCTAATTCAATTATTTTCATTCCATAATGAAGCTAACCTACATCGTGCTTACCTCCCAAGAGTTTCATGTCACCATTCATTCAAAAAGTTTCCCTAGAGAGATCATCGCAGGTGGCCCTTTATCAGGTTGCAATGCATTGCAGGAACTACACTGTCTAGGTGCTATGCATCACACCTAGCCTTTGCTTCACCTGCGATGAGTGAAATTCATCGATTTTTTTAAATAAATCCATTGGATTCCTCATAGAATGGATGCTTCTAGAAGTTTCCAGATGGATTGAGCTCACATTTAAATGAGAAAGAGGATGAATGAACCTCAATCCATTATCCCTTCCTCCATGGAACCACCTCCCAATTTTGGCAAAGAATTCATGAGGGCCATTAATGGCCTAAGCTCCCCCATTCAGCTATAAATGGGCTAGGATTTCAAAGGCTTGTGGAGGTTGGAATTTCTTGAGCTAAGGAAATGTTACTGAAGTGAGATTTGTAAATAGGGTAATGTCATCATGTCAAATTTTTGCTTCATGAGGAGAGAAGGGTTTGAAGCTGGAAGGAGGACACTGAATTGAACATGCATCTACATGGGCTGTAATATTTCATTCTATTAATAAAGAGTTTTATGCTTTTTCCATTCATGTGTTTATATGATGTACATTGTACTTTCGATTCTATAATATGTTTAGTTAATGAATTTGTCATGTATGCTTTGATGGTTTTTTGTCTTGACTTGTGTGTAGGTACCTTTCAAGCAAGTTAAGTACAGAAGGGAGTGGGGAAAGCAGTCAAATGGAAGAGGGATCAAGCAAAAGATACAGGTTGGTTCTTTTGCTCCTATTTCTTTTATTTGTTAGCTATAGGAAAAGAAATGGAATTACTTTAACTATTCTTCTAGACTTGCTACTAGGTCTAGGGGTTAGTTGTTTGAAGAAGCACTAAATTTTCCCGTAACAATATCCACACTAGTAAAACTACTATTTTTATAAGCTCCACTTTTACCAGTTCTATTTTTGGCAATTTTTGTTTTTAGCATTTCTTGTTGCACACTTTTCAACATCACATTCTTAAGCTTAAATTTCTCCTCAATCTTCAAATATAGTGCTAGGCTTTTCCTAGTGAACGTATCTACAAAAGTTTCACTTTACTTTGGAGGTACTAGTGTAGAGCATTGTAATGTTTGAGCACCCTATCTTGATCTTTCATTGATGAAACGTTATATGGAAATTCCATATAAATAACTAGTATACTATTGCATGAAATGGTGTTAACCTTGGCATAACTGATGTGACATGATGCACTAGTAATCACCATTTCCTACTTCACCATTACCTACCAATATAGGTTGGATTACTACATAGTTTTTCATTGATGTAAATACATTTAGAGTTTAAAGATTGAATTAATCATCTTACAGGAGAAATTCTATTGATAGCACCTAGTTGGAAGAATTGGGATTTGAAACCTTTTGGGTTGGGCTTGAGGCCTTAAATGATGTTTTCTAGGGGTTAAAAATTATCTCTTAAGTACTAAACCCAATGATTCTATTCTACACCTAAATATTCTTCTAAGGTTGTACTAAATATGTCAATCAAAGTTTAAATGCAAAATTTCCTGCTAGAATATGAATTATCATGATTGATCACTATAATTCAAGGGGGTTCAGTGCCATCCCCCATTACTTATAAAAAATTGGATAGTGAAATGAATGCTTTAAAACAGACTCTAGGAGGGTCAAATTTATAATGCTAGTTGTGATTTGAAGGCTCAAATTTAACCAACTTTTTCCCTTCAGATTGTGTTATAACTGAGTTACTAGGAGGAAATGGGGTTATATTTGTTTTTATTGTACTTTTTTCTTGAGAGAGTAAAACAACTTGAGAGTAGAACCATGAGCAATAACAGAGGGGTTTTACATTCTGTAGTATCCAATGGGCAAAAAACCTTAGGTAACACCATAGAGAGAGCCTTCTCCTTTGTACTTACAATATTTCCACTCAACACAAAAGATAATAGAGTAACATTAGTTTCCAACTATGTTTTCTCCTATAATGGTTTCCCAAAGCATATAATGGTGTTTATCATGATTGGTATGTGTTTTTTATATCATTGTTCTATATTCTTTCATTATATTTATTTCATGAAGAAAAAATAAATTTAGTAATAACATATATGGAATCTAAGTTAATCAACAATTTATTGTAAATTTTTAGGTTTATCTTAGTAGATATGTTGTGATAAAATATCATGTGGAATATCTACAATAATTTATATATTACCCACATAAATAATACTCTTCCTTGACTGCTTTTATGAAGTCCCCTTGATTGGGGTCTTTTGAGTGTTCAATTCACAACCTCTTTTCTACCTTCATTAATTCAAAATGGTAGGACTATAGCCAATTTTTCTTGTGAAAACAACTCTTCATTACATAACTAAGAAAAAAGATGATGTTTTTTATAAATGATAATAAGTTTAAGATCATACTTCTCAATATGATATTAACTAATATATGAAGGAATGGTTATCTTCTTAGGACTAAGACTTGGATTTTTGTTTTTGTATTATTAATTCTAATGTCTACAAAAAAAGAAGAAAGTTTGTTTGATTATGCCAATTCAATTATCAATTAAATTTGAAACACTATTTCTCTAAATGTGAAAAACTCAACACTTCCAATGATGTTAAGCCAATACAATAATAAAATCTATTTTTAAAATGTTCATACCTACCTCTCTAATTGATAACACACTTTCTAATTTATTCTATACTCAAAAAATACATACTCCAAGTCTTTCTAGCTTGTAACCACTAACACTATAACCATAAAGTATATACTATATTTTAATATGTTGATATAATGTTGGTTGGAGGAATGTCAATACACACAACTTGATGGTGGTTTTCATTTATTCATGTTGATGTTTTTGGTTTACATAACACATAAGGAATGGTTGTACATGAATGAATTATAGAATGGTTGTAGTTGAGTTCCTTGTATATTACATAGATGTACATTTCAAATTGGAGCTATGACATGCCTTACACAATGAAAATTTATGCAATTGAATTATTTAAGGAATAGTCAACTTGTGAGTAATTAAATGTGTTCTATAACCTAGTATAATATTGTGCAACAATGCAATAAATTGATTTTTAATTTTGCTAGAGCCAAAATTTAATTATAAATAAGGTCATTGCATTTAATTATCATACTAGCAACCAAACACATCTGCAATAATAATACAAGTATAATGCAAAACAATTGATCCAATTAAAAATAACTTGAGTTATAAAATATAACTCACACAAAAAAACCAATCATATATGAGTAATGAATTTCCCATCTATAAATAATAACCAAACACCACAAAAATCATGGACAAGAAAAGGTGCTCAATTTCAAAGGGATTAACATATAAGAAACATAGATTAGTCTACAACAAAAATGTGAATACTAACAATTAATGATGATTTATTCTTATAATTAAGAGTTATCAAAAATAAAAAAATATATACTCTTAGTAAAAATGTTCATTTAATATTATTCATTGGTGATATTTTGAAGATGAAGAGGGTTTTGAACTTTTATGCCATTCAAAAGTTTCGTCATTCTATGGCTTTATCCATTTATGGTACTGCTACCACTTCTTAAGATTAGATTTCTTTATCTATTGGATTATTATTATGTATTTGATGGTTTTTACACCAACTAAGCAATTTTATATTACGATAATAATTTGTACTTCTAACCGACAAGTGACTTTTTCATAATTTTTAGGGAAAAATGAAACCTTCAATATATATTTTGAGGATGAAGAAGATTTTGTACTTCCATCCCACAAGTGATTCTTTCATATTTTTGAGGCCAAAATGAAACGTCCAATATATATTTTGAGTATGAAAAAAGATTTTGAACTTCTATTTAATTAAAAGTTTCTTCTACTGCTCCCACTTCTTAAGATTCCATTTCTTTATCTATTGGATTGTTTTTACACCAATTAAGCCATTTTATATTACGATGACAATTTGTACTTCCAACTAACAAGGGATTCTTTCATATTTTATCCTCACGTGGATGGCTAATGGAGTATTGAATTCAAACCCTGCCCGAGTTTGGAGGGTAATCTTTGAAAGAATGGTATGCTTTTTCTTCTCCGACACTCTTCATCGCACTCTTTCTTCTTGATATTTTTGTGAAAAAATTAAGATTGAGTAAATGTTTTTACGGGATATCATAAATTCATTTAAACAATGGATTTGACAATGATCAAATTTTTTTAGTGGTAAGCTTCATTTAAAGTACAAAAAATAATGTGTAATGTTTTATTTTTTAAATTTCATGTCTTAGTATTATAAAGATTATATAACATGTGTATTAGTCATTTTATATTTATTCATATTAAAATATTTTATTTAATTTTTGTTGACATATTTAAAGTTAATATAAGTATTGAAATATTTTTTAAAAGCATAAAATTTAAACATATTACTCACATTTGTTTTTTTACTTCTAATTATTTTACATGTTATTAGGTTATGTAGACAACTAATTAAAAACGAATAGCATATATTTTTTTCTTTTTTATTATAGCTCACATTGCTTTTCTATTTACAGAATATTTTATTTTTATTTTAAAGGGACTAACATACATTACACATCACATTCATAGTAGGTTGTAGAAATAGTATAGGTGCATTTTAACCATGGGTCTACTTAGAGCCTCCCTAGAGGAATCAAATCTCAAACTTGAAAAGGATTTACACCAATTAATCCATTACAGTGTTTCGTAAATATGTGATTAATACAGATTTATAGTGGTATTTTTTTGTTATTTAAATTGTATATTTTGATATTTTATCATTATAAATATTTTATATTAAAAAGTGAATGAGTTACACATTTTCCTCTTGTTAAGAAGTAATTAGTCTAATTTACCTTTAATTACTTTTTCCTTTCAAACAATTTATTTAAGTCCTATATTGATATATTTAAAAAAGAAATAGAATTTTTTAAATTATTTTATCTCTATAAAGTTATATAAAATTATATTATTTAAGATAGAAATCAAAATATTGTATTTATTACTTGAAGAGTGAAAGTGAAATATCAACAACTCACTTATTAATAGATTTTTAATTGTTCTACATTGAAGGCAAGGTTTCAAATTGCAAATACTTAAAATTGAATTCAACAAAAATCTAAGTTGGCATAGTTGTAGAAAGAAAATAACTTGGGGGCTTGGAAAGAATTTTATGCTTTTCATAATAAGTGTAGAGAGGTAGACTTGAAAAAAACTCAAACTCTTTTTGGGCTTTTAGTGATTCTACCGATTATGTATGGTTGTAAACTATGGCCTAGCAGAGTATCCCACATGCAATTGAGATAAATTGAGAAAATTCAAAAGTGTTTGTTTAGTAACAAATTAAATATTAAGAGTGAAGTTCCTAATGCTACCTTCTTTAGTGAAATAGGGGCTTTTCCTATTGAAGAAATTGCTATGGTCGGAATCATAAGGTATTTAAAAAAAAAAGAGCAAATGGAAGAGGATATATGGCCTAAGGTGGTCTTTAATGACAAATTGTGCAAAAAAAAACATGGATGCAACAAAATAAAAAATGGTTTAGTAAATGGGGTATTTCCTTGAACATGTGCCCCATAAACAAAAAAGAGATAGAAGTTTTTTTATGGATAAGTTCGACAAGCGTACTTGGGATAAGGAGCTAGGAAGAACTAGAAGGAACTATATTGAAGTGTTTAATCCCACTCATAGTCATCAACCAAAGCCATACGTAGAGGCCAATATCTCTTGGAGAGCCAAAATTATTGTTCCTCGGTTAAGAACTAATTCTCACCAACTCCATTGTGAAACAGGGCACTAGAAAAGGCTAAAACAAGTGTGGGAGGAATGACTATGCATTTTTTGTTTTTCCAGAAAAGTGGAACAGAAAAGAATTTCATTTTAGAATGTGAGGCCTTCGAAGACAATAGGGAAATTTATGCAGATATGATGATAGCTAACCCTTGGGATAATTTATTTGGTGAGGAGTTTGTCGAGAAGATGAGAGCATTTATTGTGAAGCTTCACATAAAAAGGGCCAAATACATCAAATGTATGAAGGGGAAATCTATTCCATACGATAACTTTAGCCTTCTAGACACTAAAATAATTCCTTTCTTCTTTCTTTTTCTTTATGATTATTTAATTTTTATTTTTTTGTTTGGCCCACATGAGAGAAATTCTTTTTTATTATTCTTTTAAGGATGTAACATAGTTACACAAGTCCCTCATACTGGATTTTAGAATAAGCCTCTCGTTTTAAAAAGTATTTCTCCTTTGATTGCAAATGTATAAATATTATTCTTTGCTTTAATATCGACTCCAATTTTTTGTCTTGGATGAGTTATCCTTATCAACGCTAATTTATTCATAAGGCTTAAAAAGATTCTTAGGATGAAGTTTTGGATGATGTATTTAACATTTGCTTTCTAAGTGCTAATTTAATTCATAAGGCTGAGAAACTACTTGCAATTACATTGGATGCTTGTAACTTTTTAAAAAAAAATCTTTTTTTTTTGTCTTTCATTCTCTTCTCATTTAGAGAATGTAAATAAATTTGGATGTATATTTTGGTTATGCATCATAGATTTATTAATCTATGATTATTTCCAATTGAGATGGATCTAGCTTGTAATTCCATTCTAAGATTTAATTTACTTTAAAAAATTAATGGATTTTGATGTATTAATTTCTCCATACAAGTAGAATAGAGTGGGTGTTGTAGGGTAAAAATATTTAAGACTTGCATAGGAGAAAGGTAGAGTTGATAATTGGACTAGGAGATCAAATGTATTGAGACATACTTGATAGCCATAAAATTCTCTTAATTCTATTCCAATTTCCCTTTATTTTGGCTTAGGGTAATTTAGTTAAGTTACTTTAATTAATGTAACTTATAAGTTAAATGATCATAGTGATATTGTTTATATCTATCAATGAAGTCCCCCCTTCATTGCATGGAAGGAGAGATCCATGATCCATTAGAGTAGAAGTAGAAAAGATGTAGAGTAGGTGTATTTTAATTCATTTTATTTATAATATTTTATCTATTTATGTGTGTCATTTTACATTCTACTAGTGTGTTATATAGGTTTCGTATTTTATTCCATAGCTTAAAAATTAAACCTTGATTATTTAGTTGTTAGGTCCTTATAATACTAGTGATTCCCCGATTACTATTGTCATTTTAGCACTTATTGTTATTGTTGTGCCCCTATTATCCCCATATTGTTATTATTGTGGCCCATAGAAGCTCACTATTGTTATTGTTGTGCCCTTATATTATTATTTTTATGTAAGCTTTGATTATATTGTGACCCCTTAGACTCCTATATATAGAAAGAAGGTTTTTTCAAATGTATCATCAAAGAATTATTCATTTGTGTAATTGAAAGGTGTTTTCCCACTCGAAAAGGCTGATTTCTAATGCGTTGATCTTTATTTTCTATCTTTTTGTGAGTTGGTTTCATAACATTTGGTATGAGAGTTTCGGATTCTAGGTTTTTGGTACTCCAAATAGGTTATCATGGAATGTTCACTATAACTTGTTTTCTCTGAAATTTCAAAAGTTAAAAAACAACCCATTTGTGCTAAAGTCATTCTGAACCTCGAGTCCAAATTGTAGATCCTGTGTTAAGAGATATGATGTGAGAAAGTTAGGATTTTTGTAGAATCATGAATTACATTCCAAACATGTGACTTTGGAAAATTCATCGTAATGTTCTATTTGAGCATCATATTAATTTTTTAAAGAAGTTACAGAAAGAGGACGGACTGCAGTTTTTTGTGTATATTTTTTAGATCTGAAGGTCGAAACAGTGACACGTGGCATGTCATAGAAGTTCACTCTAGTGGAAACTTATATAATCAAGTCATCTTGGTAGGTTTGGCATAACCTTTTCGTGGAGAATCCAATTTTGATCAAACTAGTGGCATTGGAAAGAGGACTGAGAGATATACCGCAGGAAGTAATTTTAGACCTTGGACATTTATAATTACAAATATAAAGAAGATTCAATATGGAGCTTCTATAGATAAAAAATAGGTGTGCAGTCTTTTTTAAATTTTTCATAGGTTTGGGTTGAAAAAATAGTTTGAAGTTCAAAGTGCTTAGTGAAGCATAATTATCATTAATTTATGCCCCGAAGAAAGAAAATGGAAACACCTAGTAAGAAAACCGAAAGCTCTAACATGACTCATGAAGAAGAGGAAGAAATGCAACATGATATATCAAAATTATGAGACCAAGTGCAACAAATTTCACTCTGAAAGAAGGTAACAAAAGCTAATATTGATGGTTTAAAGAAAGGCATAGAAGCTAAGATGAATGGCGAGGAAGCTAATATGAATGGCATGTAAGTTAATATGGATGGTCTGGAAGCTAATATGGATAGTGTGGAAGCAAAGATGGATGGCATGGAGGCTAATGTGAATGGAATGGATGCTAAGATGGATATTATAGAAAGAACTAAAAGGTGACATGCAGGATTTGAAGATAGATTTGATAAAGTTACTACAAGAAATGCTTACTAATGGTGAAAGGGTAGTAAACTAAACTCATGATGAGAGCAAAAGAAATGTTAATCATGATTTCATAGACTCTAACATTGTATTGTAGATCCACCATGTTCCAAAGATCGATATGAAAAAGTTTCATGGCAAGGATACCGTAACATGGATACTACAGATGGAGCAATATTTCGATCTCCATAATGTGTAAAATAGACAAAGGGTACTCATTGCAACTTTGTATTTGGAACCAAATCAGTTTGTATGGTATCGTTGGCTTTGATATGATAAGAAAATTGTCACTTGGGTAATTTTTACAGATGAAATGATAGCACATTATGAGGATACAGAAAGGAAAACTTTTTTATGTAATTGATAAACCTCAAACCAAAGGGTTCAATGATGGAGCACATTGAGGACTACCAAAAATTGAATATAAGGGTAAAATATATTCCATAGGAGCATAGGATTGATGTGTTCATAGGGACTTTAAAGGATAACATCCAACATGAGTTTTGACTTCGGGAACCTGACACATTGGAGAAGGCATTTAGGCTACCAAGAAAAATGTAAAGAAAAATTATGGCAATAAGGAATCATACCACTCACAACTATAAGGATGGAATTGTTGTTTCTTGTAGCATTCCACAACCTACAAGTTTGACACCACAACAATTGGAAGATAAAAGAGCAAAAGGGCTTTGCTATAGTTGTGATAGAAAATAAACTAATGGCCATAAGTGTGCTGAGAAGAAATTATATTGCATAGATTGTGAACAGGAGGAAGAAAAGGAACAGAAACATCAAAAGAAGATGATATACATGAGGAAGAAACCATAGACTATGAATAAATGAATCTGACCATCTCTTATAATGCATTTGTCGCAATCACCACTCCTCAAACTATTAAGATAGCAGGACATATCAAGAAGAAAAAGATAATATTTTTGATTGATTCAAGTAGTACAAATAATTTTATTCATTGTGAGATAGCCAAGGAATTTAATTGCTTCCTATATCAAGCACTAGAGTGTGAAGTGGTAGTTACAAGTGGAGGAACTATAAATTTCTCTATAAAGTGCCATAATATAAAACTATCCATGGGAAAATATGTATTGAATAGCCCAATGCTTTCCATTCTAAAGGGTGGTTTTGATGTTGTGCTAGGAGTCCAATGGTTAGAACCCTTAGGTACAATAAATTTTAATTTTCAAGAACTTTTCATGAAATTTTCTTCGGAAGGAAAGGAAGTTGAATTAATAGGTATCACTAGGAAACCAAGAAAGGTAATCAGCTCTAATGGAATGAAAAAGCTTCTAAAGAAAGAACAATGAGGCATAGTTGAATAATTATGTTTGCCAGAGGATCCAACATCGAAATCATCTATATTTCGAAATATCCAAAAGTCGTGAAAAATCATTCCAAGGTATTTGAGACTCCCAAAGGTCTCCCACCTATTCGTGATCATGATCATGCTATTCATTTGAATCCAGGAAATGTTCCTTGAAACATGAGGCCCTACGAATATCCCTATGCCCAAAAAAAGTGGAATTGAATGTATGGTTGCAGAAATGCTAGAGGCTGGTATAATTCAACCTAGTCAAAGTTCTTCCTCTAGGTATTGGTATTGGTGCACAATAAGGATGGATCATGGCACATGTGTCCGGATTATAGGGAGATCAACAAGCTCACTATTAAATATAAATTTCTCATTCATCTCATTCATGAACTATTGCATGAATTGAGTAGATCAATTTACTTGACCAAGTTGGATCTTCGTTAATGATATCATGATATTAGAGTAAATACTAAAGGCAGTTTGAAAATAACATTTAGAACTCATGAGGGTCATTATGAATTTTTGTTCATGCCTTTTTGCCTTACCAATGCACCTTCTACATTTCAAGTTTTGATGAATTGCATTTTCAAACCCTTCATTATAAAATTATTGTAGTATTTTTTGATGATATACTAATCTATAGAAAGTCATGAAGGGATGATGTTCAACATGTTGACAGGGTGCTCAAACTATTGGAGGAGAAAAAATTATACGCATAAAGTTCCAAATGTTTCTTTGGAGTACAAGAGGTGGAACATCTGGGTCATATTGTATCTCAGGAATGTGTTAAGGTAGACCCCAAAAAAATTAAATCCATTAAGGAATGGAAAATCCCCACATCCATAAAGCATCTGTGAGGATTTCTTGGGTTGACAGGTTATTATCACAAGTTTGTTAAGAAATATGTGAGAATAGTAGCACTTGTGACAACTTTATTGAAGGAAGATTCACTTTTACGGACTATAGAAGCAACGAAGGCCTTTGAACATATTAAAGATGCAATGTGTGAAGCACCAGTCTTAGCTACACTGAAATTCACAAAATCCTTTATTGTTGAATGTGATGCCTCATGAAATGGAATGGGCGTTGTTTTAATGCAATAAGAAAGACCCATTGCTTTCAAAAGTCATTCAATGAAGAAAAGTAGTTACACAAAGCTATTTATAAGAAGGAAATGTTGGCAATACTACATGCACTTCAGAAATGGAGACCCCACCTAACGGGAAGACACTTCAAGGTGAAAGTAGATCATGATAGTCTTAGATGCTTTTTAGAAAAAATATTATATAAAAAAGAGTAGCAAAAATGGGTCACAGAGTTGTTGGGTTATGACTTTCAAATCATATACAAAAAATGGAAGAAAAATGTTGTGGAAAATGCACTCTCAAGAAAGGATGAGAATCCAGCCCGCCTGCCTGTTGGTTTCTGATCCAGGTGGATATTAGTGGCCACCTGCCAAGTCCACCTGGACACCCACCATTGTCTTTCTCAGCATTTTCAGTTTCCTTAATTGTAGCACAGTTTACTATTTTTAGCAGTTTTTTGGGTCTTGAACTTCCGGAGCCGTTTTGAGGCCCTAAACGATGTTTTTCGGGAATCTGGGGCAAAATGGGTCCATGGATTGATGTTGCCTCCCAAAGTGGTAGTACTCGGATAGATCTTTCTAACGAGCTATTGTACGCGTCAAACGGAGATCATATGCCAAAGTTACGACCCCGGGAAGTTGATGTACCAATTTACCCCCAAACGGGGCCCACAGTTTGGCGTTTCATCTCCTAGGGTTAGGTTTTGGAATGTTAAGGGTTTTCCATTGTTTCTCAACAATAAATAGGCCTTCGAGCCTCATTGTAACATAGTTCAGAGGCATGTAGCCATCACATCTCTTCTCAGAGATAAGCTACCATCGCCCTAGCTGGTTTATTTCCATTTCTGGTTGTAAGCATATTTCAGTATTTTCCATTAATGAAATGAAGTATTATTTCCGCTGCATATTTGTGTATATGGTTATCTCTGTAATTTATTGCGTTCCTGTTTAAATCTGGATCAGTGGTATCAGAGCGATCTGCTTTTTCTCTGTTTTTCTTTGCATGTCCCCAACAAGGTCGGGATATAAGGAGTTAGGGCTTGAACTAGTTGAACCTTTGCAAGACCAGCCTCGCAAATCCTGACGGCCTCCCATGGCGGACGAGAAGAAAGACGAGGGGGCAGAAGATCCCATCAAAATCTTGCTCGAAGAAGCCCTCGAGCGACAACGGAACGCGATGATGGACAGCTTTGCCCAGATCCTTCAGCGGCTACCCAGAAGCAACGCATCGGCTTCCAGCAGCTACTCTAGAAACGCCACACCCTTTAAGTTACAAGTTAATTTTGAAATCCCCATATTCGAGGGTGAGATAGACGCAGATGCCGTAGATAAATGGTTAAATCTGCTAGAGGGGTATTTTTCTGTTCATGAATTTTCGAGTCGGGAAAATATTGTTTTTGCTCTTCTCAAAGCAGCCCCCCACATCAAGGACTGGTGGGAAACCTACTGCGAGTAGAAGGATGAAAGTACTGGCTCACTATTTTCGGCCGCACCCACCTGGGATTCGTTCCGGGATGCCATCAAGGAGCAGTACTACCCTGTCGGAAGCTATGAGGATGAATACATAAAGTGGACCACGCTGCGGCAGGGAAGGGACCAAGACGTGTCGGAGTTCACCAATATTTTCCATACCCTTCGCACAAAGTTGTGTATCAAGGATTCAGAGCAACATTTGATACTCAAATACCGTGGCTTCCTGCACAAGTACATCCAGGAAGAAATACAATTCCTAAACATTCCCTCACTCGGCGCAGCATACCGATATGCCGTCAAGGTCGAGCAGAAGTTTAAACAAAACAAGCGAGACTTTGGGTCTGCGAATCCAAAGCAGGGGAAAGGTGCCCCTAAACCACAGAACAAAGGACAAAGCCAAGGCGGGATAGCCCAAGACAACCAGCCGAAGCTGCAAGCAAAGAACAGCGCCGCGAAGCCGAGAAAGGACACTGGAAAATGGTGCGAGGTCCATAAGAGCTCCACTCACAACACAAGTGAGTGTTGGGCCAAGCAGTCACTGGTGGCTGAGCTAAAGGTTTCAGAATCAGATGCATGTTCCGACTCTGAGTCAGAACCCGATAAGGGGTATGAAAAAGGGAAGCAAATCATTGATGCGGATCCCAGCACCACTGTTGCTACCGCAAAGATCCAGAAAAATGAACCCGAAGATCCAGAGGAGGAGGAGCGTCTCTTCCACTCCCAGATGTGGGTAAAGGGATCCCCGATTTAGTTCATTGTTGATAGCGGGAGTCAAAAGAACCTCATTTCGGCAGAGGTCATGAAGCGGTTGGGCTTACCAACCACAGCAAATCCACAACCATACACCATTGGGTGGCTTCACCAAGGACGAGATCTTCGCGTGAGCCAGCACTGTCGCCTTCCATACAACATCAAGACCTTCACGGATGAGGTATTGTGTGACATTGCTCCCCTTGAAGTTTGTGATGTATTACTAGGAAAACCATACTTGTGGAAGCGACATGCTGTGTATGAATCAAGGCCTCGTGCTGTTATTGTTACATTGGGAAATAAGTTGTTCAGGATACCAGAGGTAGCACCACCTGCCGCCATCTCTTTGATTACTGCAAAACAATGCAGTAAGATCATTTCCAAAACCAGGAAATTTGTTTTCTTGATGATACGCCCTCAAGGAAAGAAGAAGACAGTGGCCGCGGCCTCCAAACGGGGTCCCTCTGCACGACAACTACAGATGGACAAGGTTGTGGAGGAGTACGAGGACATCTTCACCTCCCCGGCAGGGGTTCCTCTGCACTGTCAAGTCAAGCACTCCATCGATCTGACCCCAGGTGCGCCGCTACCCAATGGACCAATTTATCGGCGCTCCGTTCTGGAGAACAATGAAATCAAGAGGCAGATTCAGGAGCTCCTGCAGAAAGGTCACATCCGTCCGAGTTCATCGCCCTGTGGGAGCCCGATCGTGTTGGTACAGAAGAAGGATGGGACGTGGAGACTCTGTATTGACTATCGGGCGCTGAACAAGATCACTGTCCGTAATAGGTACCCGATCCCACGGATTGATGACCTCCTAGACCAACTAAAGGGGGCGAAATATTTCAGCAAGATTGATCTAAAGTCAGGATATCAGCAGGTACCAATCGAACCCTCCGATGTGTGGAAGACTGCCTTCAAATCCAAGGAGGGCCTCTTCGAATGGTTGGTCATGCCTTTCGGATTGACGAATGCTCCTGCAACCTTTATGAGGCTAATGGATGACATCTTGCGGCCATTCACCAACTCCTTTGTAGTAGTGTACTTGGATGACATTCTGATCTTCAGCCAGAGTTGGGAAGAGCACCTCCACCACATCCGACAGGTTCTCCAAACACTGCGGCAACACAAGCTATGTGCCAATTTGGAGAAATGCACTTTTGGCATGACCCAAGTTCAGTATCTGGGATACATCATTGATGAACAGGGGGTGCATGTCGATCCAGCCAAGATCCAAGTCATTCGGGATTGGCCCTCTCCAACCACTCTAACAGAGCTCCGCAGCTTTCTAGGTCTTGCCAACTTCTACCGCAGGTTTGTGTTGGGGTTTTCTCATATTTCTTGGCCCTTGAGTCAAGTCACCAAGGGCGGGGGGAAAGAAAAATTCTTTTGGTCTGAATCTCAACAGAAGGCATTCAGGGAGTTGAAGGATCGCCTTTTCACGGCACCAGTGCTCGCGTTACCAGATTTACAACAACCATTTGAGGTCGAGACAGATGCCTCTGACTATGCTATTGGGGCAGTCCTTACTCAACATGGACATCCAGTGGCATATCACAGTGAAACACTTTCAGACACAGTCCATAAGTACCCCACTTATGATAAAGAGATGTATTCCATTGTACAGGCCTGCCGACAATGGAAGCATTACATTTTGGGGAAGGAAACGGTCATCCACACAGACCACCGACCTCTGCAGTTCATATAGACCCAAGGGAAATTGCAGAATGATCGCCATCAGAAGTGGTCTACATACCTGCAACAGTTTCACTTGAATATCAAGTATAAAAAGGGCAGCACCAATAATGTTGCAGATTGCCTCAGTCGACCACCGATCATGGCGCTAACCACCGTGCTCAACTCTTGTGGGCACGAGACTTCTGATTGGCCACTTCTCTACAAAAGCGACCCAGAATTCGGCCACACATACCAGACACTCTTGGAGGGTCGGCATGTTGCAGATTTTCACCTCCAGGACGCCCTATTATGTCACCTCGGTCACCTTTGTGTTCCTTCAAGCGAGCGTGCCAAGATGATTTGGGAAACACACTACAGTCGGGCTGCTCGGCATTTCGCAGTCGAGAAAACATTGGCAGTACTGCAAAATTATTTCTATTGGCCGAATCTTCGACAGGATGTTGGGAAGTACATCTGATCATGTACTGCCTGTGCCATTGCCAAACCGACCATTAAGAAGCACGACCTCTATACCCCGTTGCCTACCCCTAGTCGACCTTGGGAATCCATCTCCATGGATTACATGTCAGGCCTTCCTTCCACTAAGCATGGAAATGACTGTGTTTTTGTGGTCGTCGACAGGTTCTCGAAGATGGCCATTATGATGGCCTACAAGAAGAATATCACAGCCGAAGCCACTGCTAAACTCTTCTTCGAGCTAGTGTGGGTGCACTTTGGGATCCCACAGTCTATCATCTCAGATCGGGACAGTCGGTTTCTCAGCACATTTTGGTCCAGTCTCTAGTCAATGCTGGACACCAAACTCACGAAGTCCACAGCCTTCCATCCTCAGACTGATGGCCAGACAGAGGTTGTCTACAGGATGATTGTGCACATTCTGCGCATGTATAACTCAAAGCATCCACGCACATGGGACGAGAGCCTCCCCTATGTTCATCACAGCTAAAACCGAGCTCTTCATAGCTCCACTGGCCATAGCCCTTTTCAGGTGGGTTTGGGATTCCAGCCACTATGCCCCATTGATGTGGCCATGCCCCTTGCAGATACTCACATGAATTCAGCTCATGTCCAGTCCGAAACAGATAAGGCCACCAGCTTCATTGAGCGCATCCAACATATTCGCCAGCAGGTCCATGACATTCTTGAGAAATCAAATGCCAAGTACAAGCAGCGACATGATCAACACCGGGTGCCACACAAGTTTCAGGTGGGCGACAAAGTCTGGTTGCATTTGCAAAAGGAACACCTTACTGGAGCCTATCGGAAATTGAGACCACTCCGATATGGTCCTTACACCATTACTAAGGCTATGGGAGACAATGCATTTGAGCTCAGCATTCCCCCATTCCTTGGCCTGCACCCAGTGTTCAATGTGGACCGCCTTCGGCCATACTTTCCACCATTGTTAGACACATCCGACATTGCAGAACAGATCAAACCCACAGAATTAAATCCATATTGCATGGAACAAGCTGCAACTGATCGGATCATGGACACATAGATCAAGAACACTCGCCAACAGAATATCCAACTATATCGAGTTGTCAAAGTAGGCCAACTCCTTCAGCAGGGCAAGTGGCTCACCAGGGAACAAGTTCAGCAGAAGTTTCCTCATCTCATGGAGGAGCTCAACGCAATGGGGACCATTGCTTCCTAAGGGGGGAGGAATGATCCAGGTGGATATTGGTGGCCACTTGCCAAGTCCACCTGGACCCCCAACATTGTCTTTCTCAGCATTTTCAGTTTCCTTAATTGTAGCACGTTTACTATTTTTAGCAGTTTTTCGGGTCCTGAACTTCGGAGCCGTTTTGAGGCCCTAAACGACGTTTTTTTGGGAATCTGGGGTAACATGGGTCCATGGCCCGATGTTGCCTCCCAAAGTGGTAGTACTCGAATAGATCTTTCTAACGAGCTATTGTACGCGTCAAATGGAGATCATATGCCAAAGTTACGACGCCGGGAAGTTGATGTACCAATTTACCCCCAAACGGGGCCCACAGTTTGGCGTTTCATCTCCTAGGGTTAGGTTTTGGAATGTTAAGGGTTTTCCATTGTTTCTCAACAATAAATAGGCCTTCGAGCCTCATTGTAACACAGTTCAGAGGAATGTAGCCATCACATCTCTTCTCAGAGATAAGCTACCATCGCCCTAGCTGGTTTATTTCCATTTCTGGTTGCAAGCATATTTCATTATTTTCCATTAATGAAATGAAGTATTATTTCTGCTACATCTTTGTGTATATGGTTATCTCTGTAATTTGTTGCGTTCCTGTTTAAATCCAGATCAGTTTCTTTATTGGACCAGCCCGGATTATCCCAGCAAGGGCGACCCAGTACGCCAGCTCTCCCCTACGCCATTGGTTGAAACGGTTCAAATGACTGCCTTCAAATTAGGGTTATCCCTTCTCCTGACCCTGAATGAAGCACCTTATTCTCCCCGGCCCTTTTAGTCTGGCCTTCTTTCGCATCCTCAAATGGACTTCATCCCCTCCCTCGTCCAATCAAGAAGGTCCCGGAGGGGCTTGCGCTTCCTAGTGCAAGGAAGATTACCACTTCGTCCCTCAAGCAAGGTAGAAAAAAGCCATGCCCTAAAGAGAATAAGTACAACAAGGTGGAAGCATTACTTTGTGCCTTTTTCATTATCCAACCTGATTGTATAAACAAAGCAAGGGATGAATAGAGGAATGATGAAGAAGTGTGGGAGCTCGTTAAAAAGTTACAACAAGATCCTAGTACATTTGATACATTTAGGTAGAAAAATGATTCGTTATGATACAAAGTTAGCTTAAACCTATGTTAGAATTCTCAACTCAAATAAAATATTCCTTATGGAATTGGAAGTCTCTCCTTTAGGAGGGCACTCGGTATTCTTAAAAACTTACCACATATTCAAGAAGGTATTTTTTGGGATGACACTAAATCTAATATTCAAAATTTTGTGGCGAAAAGTTTGGTTTTCCAACAAAATAAAGCTAAAAAAATTAAGACCCCGGGTCTATTACAACCTTTATCCATTCTAGGTCAATGTTGGGAGGAGGTCTCAATGGATTTTATCACAGGTTTACTCAAGTGTGAAGGAAAGAGTGTCATCATGGTGGTAATTGAAAGACTTACCAAAGATGCACACTTTTGTGCATTATCTCATCCATTTAAATCCAATATAGTTTCTACCGCATGTATGGAAACAATTCAAAAGCTACATTGAAACCTAAAGATTATTGTAAGTGACGAAGATCCCATTTTCACTAGATATTTTGGACAAAATTATTTTCTTGTCTTAGTACTCAGTTAGATCATATCTAATCTTAGCATCCTCAATTTGATGGGAAAACTGAGATAGTAAACAAATGTTTGGAAGTATGTCTTAGTTGCTTTGTATCTGATAAATAGATACAATGGGTCAAATGGTTTCCTTTGGCTCAATGGTGATATAACACTTCCTTCCATATTGCAACAAAAATGGCCCCGTATATGGCACTTTTATCGATATCTCCAACCATCCATCACATAGTATTTAAGAGAAAATTCTAAGGTTTAAGCAGTGGAAGATCACATCGAGCGACAAGAACAAGTTATTCAACTCTTAAAGGATGACCTAAATTTATCACATAATAGAATGTAACAACTGGTAGATCAACAACGAAACAAAAGAGGTTTTTATATAGGTGACTGGGTATTTCGACAGCTACAACCATACAAACAAATGTCCCTAAAGAAAGCTAAGAAGGATAACAAATTATCACAAAGGTATTATGTTCCATACAAGTTGCTGAAAAATATTTGTATTATGGCATACAAATTGGAGCTTCCTGTAGTTTTCTCAGTGCACCCAATTTTCCATGTTTCATGCTTAAAGATGGTTATTCACGACAAGCTCCTAGTTGAAGCAATATTTCCAGAACTTGATGACGAAGGAAAAATGATATTGGAACCTGAAGCAGTCACAGAAACAAGAAGTCAATAGCTGTGAAATTGAAAAATTTCGGAGTATATTCTCAAGTGGAAGAACTTACCCACTGAAGATTGCACATGGGAGGATGATAATTTTATACATAAGCATCCAGAACTACTCAAGCATTGTGGACAACATGTTTTTGAAGGAGAGGGGCATGTGAGGTCCCTATAATACTAGTGATTCTCCCATTACTATTTTCATTGTAGCCCTTATTGTTATTGGTGTGCCCCTATTGTCCACATATTGTTATTATTGTGCCCCATAGAAGATCACTATTTTTATTGTTGTGCCATTATAATATTATTGTTACGCCGACTTTGATTATATTGTGATGCCTTAGACTCCTATATATAGAAAGGAGGTTTTTTTCATTTGTATCATCCAAGAATTATTCATTTGTCTAATGTAAAGGAGGTTTCCCCCTCAAACAGGTCGATTTCTACGGCGTTGATCTTTCTTTTCTATCTTTTTGTGAGATGGTTTCATAACATGAGTTATACATGAACACATACCAAAAAAAGGTAATGTTGTTAAAAGATTCAAAACTTAAATCTAAAAAACATAATTACATTCTATTATTACAACTATGGATATTGTAAATTATAATTAATGAGAATTGTATAGTTGCAACTCAATTTCAACTTTGTTTTGTTTTTTCAATATCACTTGAGCTAATGTTTAAAATCTTGAATTATATATTGAAAGAGTCACGTAGAGTTTTTATTACATGAAATCCTAAGTTATATTCTTGAACACATAATGATGACCTAATAATTTACATTTATAATTTTACTAAATCATAATTCAAGAATAAAATTAAATTGTTTTACATGAAATTGATTACATTTAAATTTTTGAATTAAAATTAGATATCCCATTTGTTGATTTATATTATGAAATATATCCAAAGATACTAATGTTATGGAAAGGTGGCTCAAATCATAACTATTGAACACTTATCTACAAGCCATTATTATTACATTTTTCAATATAGTTGGTTATAATATTGATACGTATTTGAATAGGAATGCAAAGAAATACAGAGATAACCATAAATAAAAAGATGCAACTGAAATAATATTTCATTTCATTAATGTAAAATACTGAAATATGCTTACAAACAAAAATGGAAATAAACTAGCTAGGGTAATGGTAGCTTATCTCTGAGAAGAGATGTGGTAGATACATGCCTCTGAACTGTGTTACAATGAGGATCGAATGCCTATTTATTGTTAAGATACAATACAAAACCCTAAGCATCCAAAAATCTAACACTATGAGATGAAACGCCAAAATGTACATCAACTTCCCAAGGTCGTAACTTTGGCATACGATATCCGTTTGACGTGCACAATAGCTCGTTAGAAAGGCCTATCTAAGTAATACAACTTTGGGGAGAAAATCATCAGTCCATGGCCCCATGTTGCTCCTAGGTTTCCCAAAAAAACATCATTTAGGGCCACAAAACAACTCCAAAAGTTCAGAACCTCAAAAACCTCTAAAAATAGTAAATTGTGCTACAATTAAGGAAACATAAAACCTTAAAGACACAGTTGTGGGTGTCCATGTCGGATAGGTGGGTGGCCACCAGCAACCACTTGGATCATTTCCCCCCTTAGGAATCAATTGTCCCCATTGCATTTAGTTCCTCCATTTGCTGAACTTGGCCCTTGGTGAGCTATTCTGCAATCTCTGACATGTCTAGTAATGCGGGGAAGCATGCTAGAGGGTGGTCCACATTGAATAATCGATCCAAGAAAAGTAATGGGGGAATGTTGTGCTCCAAAGCATTGTTTCCTACAGCCTTAGTACTAGTGTGAGGACCATGTCAAAGTGGTCTAAGCTTTTGATGGGCTCTGGTAAGGTGTTGCTTCTGCCGATGCAACTAGAATGCCCACCTGAAACTTGTGTTGTACACCTATGGGTGAGGAGAAGTTATTCTTGTCTACTTTCATGGTTGTATCCATCTGATGTCGCTACTACATGGAGGAACACTTCGCAGGGGTCATGGATGTGGCGATGATATTCCCATTACATTGGGAGCAAACCAGGTAGAAAATGAATTTCCTAGTCTGGAAGATGAGCTTGTTTCCTTTCTTACAGTGATCATAAAGGTGGTGGTAGGTCGGGCTACCTCTGGTATCCTGTATAATGAATTACCCAAAGTATTAATAATGGTGCAAGGCCTTGAATCATACATAGACTGTCACCTCCACAAGTATGGTTGCCCTAATAGTACATTGTAAACATCAAGAGGTGCAACATCACACAATACCTCATATCCTAAGGGCTGGATGTTCTACGGAAGGCGACACTGCTGGCAGACTTAGAGATCTCGTCCTTAGTGAAGCCACCTGATACTACATGGTTATGGGTGTGGTGTAGTCGACAAACCCAACTGCTTCATGACCTCTGCTAAAATGAGGTTCTTTGCACATCCACTGTCGACAATGAATTGTAGCGACAAATGCTCCACCCACATCTAAGAGTGGAAAAGATATTACACCTCCTCTGGATCTTTGGGCTCATTATTCTAGATCTTGGTAGTGGCAATAGTGAGGCCAGGCTCTGTATCAATAATCTACTTCCCTTTTCCATTCCCCTTATCAGGGTCTGACTCAGGGTCAAAACATGCATCTGATTTTGAAGCCTTCAACTTAGCCACCAACGGCTGCTTGGCCTGACACTCGTGTTGTGAGTGGGGATCTTATGGAACCCACACAACTTTCTCGTGTCCTTCTTCGACTTTGTGGTGTTGTTATTTTCTTGTCGCTTCGACGGGTTGCCTTAGGTTACCCCATCTTAGCTTTGTTCTTGGTTCTGCAATTTGGGGAAACCTTTCCCTTGCTTCAGATTTGTAGATCCAAAGTCTCGCTTCTTCTATTTAAGCTTCTACTCAATTTTGACAATGTATTGGTACGTTGTGCCAAGAGAGGAGATGTTTAGGAACTCCATCTCTTCCTAGATGTATCTATGTAGGTAGTCACGGTATTTGAGTACCAAATGTAGCTTAGAATCCTTAATACCAAACTGTGTGCGAAGGGTATGAAAAATGTTGGTGAACTCTGACACATCCTGATCCCTTCCCTGGCGCAGCATGGTCCACTTTATGTATTTATCCTCATATCTTTTGACAGGGTAGTACTACACGTTGATGGCATCCATGAATGAATTCCAAGTGGGGATGACTAAAAATAGTGAGTCCATGCTTTCGTCCTTTTTCTCGTAGTAGGTTTCCCAATAGCCCTTAGGGTGGGAGGCTCCTTTCAGAAGATTGAAAATAATCTTTTCCCAACTAGAAAATCATAAAAGGAGAAATAACCCTCTAGTAAATTTAACCATTTATCTATAGCCTCTATGTCTATTTGACCCTCGAGGATGGGGATTTCAAAATTAATTTGTACCTTAGAGGGTGTGGCGTTCCCAGAGTAGCTTTTGGAAATTGATGCATTGCCTCTGGGCAACCACTAAAGGATCTGGGCAAAGATGTCCATCATCACTAACCTTTTGTCCTCGAGGGCTTCTTCGAGTAAGATTTTGGTAGGATCTTCTTTCCCCTTGTCTTTCTTTTCATCTACCATGTTGGGTGTGGAGCCTAATTATCTTCCGTATTCAAAGGTTTCAGCCAAATGTATAACACAGGAAGATTGTACACCCATCCACGTGGGAGGGGGGTGGTGCGTGGGGGACTTGTCCCCCCCACGGGGTTTCGGGGTGGTTGATACCCCCTTGCTAGGGGGTTCGGGGGCCAGTAGTCCCCTAGTGGGCGTTCGGGGGCAGTGCCCCCGAAGCTAAAAATAGATGTAAAATTCCCTTTTAAAAGTCTAGTAATTTCTAGTCAATTTGGGCCATTCATTAGTTGGATGATCTGATAGCAGAATTTATGTTTGATTTAGGTTTTTCCCCTAGAAGGCAACCCCTCGCTATATACGAGGGAATTGTATTTCTTATATATAGATCTGTATTCCCAGTGAGGAAGAGAGATGAGATTGAGAGAGAAGAGGGAGTTACAACAGATCTGTTGTAGGTTGTATCTCTTCATTTTTCTGGATAATATAATAAAATAAGGACTGGTTGTTTCTTTGTGTACGTAGCCCAAACTGTGTGAACTGTGTATATCTCTGTCTCTCTTTTTTTATGTGTTTTTTGTGTTTACATTTCTGCAATAATTTATGTGTTCCATTGCTCCGTAATATATAATTTTCTAACACACCGTGAGAGTCCATCGGGATTTGCGAGGTTGGTCTTGCAAAGGTTCGACCAGCTCAAGCCCTAACTCCTTATATACTAACCCCGTTGGGGACATGCAAAGAAAAACATATAAATTGCAAACAACTCTGATACTACTGATCTAGATTTAGACAGGAACAAAACAAAATATAGAGATAACCATAAATACATAAATGCAATGTAAAGTACTGAAATATTCTTACAAACATAAATGGAAATAGACTAGCTAAGGCGATGGTAGCTTATCTCTGAGAAGAGATGCGGTAGCTACATTCCCCAGAACTGTGTTATGATGAGGATTGAAGGCATATTTATTGTTTATAATCATTTGAAAATCATAAAAATCCAAAAACCTAACCCTACGAGATGAAACGCCAAACTGTGTGCCCCATTTTGCGTAAATTGGTACATCAACTTCCTAGGGCCGTAGCTTTGGCATATGATCTCCATTTCACCCACACCATAGCTCGTTAGAAAGAACTCTCCAAGTATTACAACTTTGGGAAGAGAAACATCACTCCATGGACCCATTTTATTCCCATATTTCCCAAAAAATGTCATTTAAGGCCTCAAAATGGCTCCAAAAGTTTAGGGCCCGAAAAACTGCTAAAAGTAGTAAATTATGCCACCAATTAAGGAAACTGAAAAATTAAAAGAGAGAGTTGTGGCTGTCAACATGGGATAGGTCGATGGCCACCAATATCCACCTGTATAAAATACAATGATGTATTATTTTCATTCCATAATGAAATTTCAAATTTATTTAGGAACTACAAACTTTGATGTTTTGCAACTGCTAGTAACATTGATCTTATTATAGGAAGTGTATGACTACTTCAACGTAAATAATTATCTTTCCATTATGAAATCAAAATTTTTTTAGTTAACAATGATGAGTAGGATTTATTTCTAAAATACTCACCTTGAATGCAGCAGGAAACCAAGAAAAAATTTACAAGCAGTACAAATAGGTTATCTGTTTTAAGTAAATCTTTAATGGAGATTCAAAAATTTCTTCTACATGTGTACCCTCATAATAAATGAAACAAAATATATTAAATGTATAGATTCTATTTTTTTTCCACAAACTAGAAAATATTTGCATTACATTGTCATGGAATCGCTATGTACGTTAGTCAATATTTTGTCAAAGGGTCCATTTGGCACAATGTTAGTTGTGTGGCAGTCCACATCTACATTTATCTAGGCTTGTAAATATAATTATTGGTGGTAGTACCAATTCATTTTCTCTTCTAATTTATTTAATTATTCCTTTTTCTTCAAGAATTATTCATTGAGGAAGAGGATGTACATAGACTTCTTGTTCACCTATTGTTTAATTTCAGTGATCGTTGAATTCCCTTCAATTGAGTAGTGAGAGAAAGGTGGGCATCAATATGCCCCCAAATCCTAAGGGAGGTGTATTTTGATTCACCATGTCTTCCCAATGAGCTAAATATAAATCGCATGATGCAATAATCTCTTGTGGGTAAGTTGAAGAAAAGAGAACAAATGTAGAGGATGAATCATAGACTTGTTTCAAAGATGCAAGAGTTTCGTGCCTAAAGAAGAAGATGCATCGACGCAATAAGTTGCTTGATGTGTTATTTCCTCTTTGAGAATAGAGATGAAATATATCATATGCTAGTGAGAATGAAGAGACCATATTTTGTAGGCCTTTCCCAATCCCAAAGAGAGAAATTTATGGGCACTCCCAACTAGTTTTTGGGGATATTAACCTCTTCCACTGAAATAGACAAGGCTGAGCCAACCCACCAAATTGGGAACCTATTATAATTCAATGCTTATTTTATCAAGAGGATAGGCATTGCACCTTCACAACCAAGGGGTTTAGAGTCAACCCACTAAGCACAAACAGATCAACCGAAAGATTGAAATGTAACAAGACAAACAAACACCAGAGAAATCATGGTAAAAGTTCTACATTCAAGTCTATTTATTTTGATTTCTTGTATTGTGAAAAATTTGATCTTATTTACACCTTCACCACTCATATGTTTCTTCCATGAATGCCTCATCTATGCAAGCTCAATCCCTTTCTTTAAGATATCTTTTATTCGTCCTCATCTTCATTATGATTAGTAGAAACACATTTAGAAGACAGACCAAGGCACGAAAAGAAATCCAATTCTGGCATCTATATGTCCTTTTAGCTTGTATGTTATTAGCTAGTGAAATGTCTTACTAATGATGTATTCATTCATTCTGTGATGCATGATGCATTTTCAACACCACCATCTAAATTTGATATTGATTAGGAGAGAGATGGAGGAAATTGAAACACAAAGAGGCAACAATGTATATTTTATGGCAATGTGATCCTTGTTCTTGTTTCCAAGTTTCCCTTTGGGAAGGCATGCTCCAAAGTGGATGCTAATGTTCTTCACATGATAAATCACCATCACGTTGTGTTATTCATTTCCCATTTTCCTCCTTCTAGCTCACATGTCCTATTATCTTTCAAGTCATCCTCATTTTTCCCTCTCAAGGCATGCAAGTAAGATCTACAAGATAATTCCTTGACAAAGGCTATAATTTTGTAACTAAGGAGGGATATTTGATTTTGCATCAGATTAGATCCTTTTAAGAGGTGTTGGATGGTAATGAGATAGTCACCAATTATTACTATTGTTATAGCTTATATTGTGATTTAAGCTTTATTTATAAATTTTATCACAATTTGTGGTCTAAAATAGTTAAGGGGGTTCAACCTCAATGAAGCCCTTTATATTTTCTACTCCACAAGGTCTAAAAGTAATGAGGTACATATTCATTATCATATATGAAAATCACACAAGGAACAGGTATAAAGGAAATGACCCAAGTGATAAAGTCATATCGCAATATAATAGTTATATGGAGTGGGTATATATATATATATATATATATATATATATATATATATATATATATGTGTGTGTGTGTGTGTGTGTGTGTGTGTGTGTGTGTGTGTGTGTATGCGTTAGCATTGCGATTAGATCGCAATCAAAAAAAGTGCAGTAGGTAGTTATATGAACTATTACCATAGGAATCGTCGATCGCCAATTGCGATAAAGGCGTATCTTGAAAACTCGGTAAAGTTTTGAAAAGGCAGAAAAGGGTATAGTTACATATTTTATATGCATTCCTATTATAAAATATTATAACATAAATAAGTGCTTAACAAGCAGGACTCAATATAACTTATATTATGAATTATAACTCTGCAGGGAACTCGATTATAACATAACATTTATGACTTATACCGATTGCGATTTGCAATCATGGGATGGACCCGAAAGCATATATATTATGTTTCATAATTGTGGCAGGTCTGTCGTATATATATATATATATATATATATATATATATATATATATATATATATATATATATATATATATATATATATATATATATATATATAATATGACAGACCCGATATGATATATATTACGTTTTATAGCTCAGTTATGTCTGTCATGCCACACTTTTTAAACGATTGGGTTGATATAACATTTGAGAGTGACGATTGTGATTTATGATGAAAATTCAATGGAATATTAGATTTCGGATCCGATGGAGTTACTAAATCAGGTTAATTCCTTTTCAGTTCTGGCGCTTTATGTTAATTCTATTATATAAAGGGAAAATCACTATTAAGGTTGAATATGAGGAAAAGGTAATTGGTTTGGTTTTTTGGTGTTCTGGCCAATAAAAATGTATCTGGTACATGAATAAGCTCAGGTTTATACAAATATAAGACAGTGCATTATGATTATAGTGGATTAAGACATATATAGAAGAACTCGACAATAGATTAATAGAGCAAGTCAACAATTATTATCCTCTTCTAAATCCAGTTGTGTTCTATTATTTTATGTTCTTTGAGGTATCTTCAAACCTCTATAAAATTATGTAATAATTTTTAATTCAGATAGTTAGGGAAACAATTTAGTAATTTGAAAGTTTCACAATTGTTTCACAAATGTATAAAAAGAGGAAAATTTACTGAGGAAGGGGTTCAAAATTTTAATAACTTAGAGACTAGGCCACTGTATTCCTGATATCATTATTGATTAATGAAAGAATCAGAAGTTTCCATGAGTTGTTGCATATAATTTTGTAAGCTTCTCTATCATGTGTCATTCCAAGTTTTCTTCTTTTCAAGAAGAGTAATGGAGGAAGAGGTCTTTATTTGCTTATGTAGATAATGTTAAAATTCCTTAAAATAGAAATCCTAAACTTGAATCCCTCACTTTCTTTCTAAATTATAGATGATGTTCTCTATGACATACCAACATATTGTCTATGATTTAGTCCTCATTATCATAATTCCTTTAAGTTACAGATAGTAGTTTCTATGAAATCTCAACATATTATCTTTAAATTCTCCTTCAAACTTTCTTCATCCATCATTTATATCTAGCAACAAATGGCATTCTGAGATGCTCTTCTCACACATGTATTAATAGTTAAAGACCAAGCTCTCTAGGTCTTTCATTTGAGAATAAAACAAGCGATAAGTGATAGTAAACAAATATTTATTAATGTCTTAATCACAATTTCCCCACAACTAGGAAATTGGTTTCTTAAGGAACAACAACTATTAAACAAACATTTTGATTATTGTCTATGGAGGCTGAAAAACATCCCATACATCTCCATAAGGTTGTTTTATCTATGGCAAAGACACCAAGCATACTTAACTTCTAGTTTCCCTTTAATATTGAGAACAATGCCTCTCCCTCCTACCATCCATGTGTACTCATTCCAAACATACCAAAGTGTGGAATTCCACAATAGATTTAAAAAATTCATTTAGGATGAACTTACCATGTTATCCTTGTCAATAATATTGGTTTCCATAGTAACGAAAGGTGTTTGTGGTTCCTTGGTCTCTTTAAAATAATACCTGTAACATGGCCATTAAATTCTCCTTCTGAAAATTCTTTATACATATGTAACAATCTTAGGTTAAAGTTTCATGTAATAAAGGATAATAAGTGAGAAAAGAATAAGGCGAAGGTCATGGGACCCATATTCCAAGTTGAATGTTGGGAAATCACTATAGTAGGCATCACATGTGGTTTTTTATGGATAAGGAAATTGGCAAAGGAATTGGAGAAAGAAAAGAGACAATAATTGGCATTTAATTATGAAAATAACGAAAAAATGGAGAAAATGGAGATAAGGACACACAAATTTGAACAGAAAGGAAAATTAGGGTAAAATGAAGGAAAATGAAGAAAAGAGAGGTCGTGATTCGAATTGGATCCTTGAAAATTATCAGAGCTCTATGACTGTTTCAAACTATGTCAGACTCCAAAATCTTGTGAAAAACAGGCTATCAAGAAGGATCTCTAGACAGTGGTAGTTGTAGTCAGCATGGAACAACGAGGACCCTCAGTCAAAGCACGCTGATCATTGGGCCATGGAGACTGTGCAGTGGCACAAACTAGCAAATAGGGAGTCTAGATAAGAAAACAAAGGTCGTTTCTGATACGCAATTAGCGCGTATCGCAGGATAAAAACCTCAGAGAAGGAAAAGCCCTAGCACCTGGTCATGTGAAAAATAGGTAAAACCATGTGGAAATACCCAAACCATTAGAAGGTGGGTCTCGTTCTAAAAACCGGTGGGATATCGCAAGCACTTTAAGTGGTAAGCAGGTTTGGCAGTGGACCAAGCGATGCCATACACTGAATGACACATGTGTGGTAGACGATAGAGAAAACTACTCTCATCACAGGGTAATGGTCGAGTAACTCACCCATTCAATAAATGCGGTGACCATAGGATCTGGAGGCCCCAGATCAATGGCGGAGGTTGTACACGATGGGAGACTAGATTTGATGGAGGAATAGGGTGAGGCATATGAAATTTGGGGTCCAACATGACCAATGTACTGGTGGATGAATCATTTCATGGAATAACCAAAATAACAACAGTTCAAGGAAAAGATGGCGCTCAGTTCATAAGGGGACAAGTGGCCACCTCTCTGTGAAACCTTACATAGTTGCAATGCCATAAGTAGGGAATTCTAGAAGATGTAGACAGGCGATCCGAATAGCCAGAAGAGGAAATGAATAGTCAAGGGACAGATTGGATTTAAGCCATGAATATATAAAGAACTGAAAGGAGACATAATAGAGAGTGAAGCAAGAAGTAGAGAACAAAGAAGTCAAGCTGACCTGCAGAGCTAAGGTAACATCGAGCAGACATAACCGAGAAGGCTTGAGAGGTTCAAGCCATCCCTATGAGGATATCGGTCAGGAATTGAGTACCATATTGGACTCATCCCATTAAGACCAATTGAAGTCGAGACTCAGTAAGGGGGAGTCTATGTACTCCACTGGCTTGGGGAATCCAAGTACCACCCTACTGAGTATCATCTGTTACAGGAGAATCAAATTGTGCTCCTCATTATAAAACCTTTGGTTAAAGAGACAATAGAAAAGGCCACCACTGAAAGCTGGACCAGGAGATGTAACCTAGGAGGATTGGGTGAAGTCCTTATTAAATTGTTGTGTTTTTTTGTGAATTTACTTGCTGTGTTTCTCTTATTGTTTTGAAATGCCTGTGTATTTCACAATCTTATTGATCTGTTTCTTAAAGTAACATAGGGATATCCCAATGCATGAGTCTCTAATATCTACATTAATTAACTGAGATCATACATAAGTTATTTTAGATCAAGTGGTATCAAATCTATAGGTTGTTAAGGTTAGACAAGCTTGTGCTGGATTTAGTTGTTGAATGCTAACTAGATCAAAGCTCAAATTAGGAAAAAGAGAGTTGGTCGAAACTAATCCTGAACTTGGAAGAGTCTATCCTCAAAAGATAATGTCGGAGGAAGGTTTTGTGGGACGAGACCCTCAATTTATAGATAGTTTCCTGGCCACAAGGTCCATGGTAGAGGAAATGTATAAGGATTTTAGAAAACATAAAGATGAGGATTCATCAAGCTCCAAACAAGATAAAGGAGAAGAAGAGTCTCTCCTCCATGACCACTCAAAATACAAAGGGAAAGAAGAAAACTTTCTCACACCTCCTAATAGCCCTGAACTTAAATATAAGACATCTTTGATTAAACTAGATGCTAAGTTTGATTTACCAATATATGATGCAGAGTTGAATGTAGAAAATTTGGACAATTGGATTAGACAAATTGATGTTTATTGCAGAGTGTAGAGTATTGATTCAGACAAGAGTAAGATTCAGCTAGCTAGCCTACTCCTTGGAGGAATTGGCTTGGATTGGTGGGAAGGCAAGACCCAAGTTGATATGAAGACACATGGTAAGACTCTTTCTGTCTAGAGTGAATTTGTTTCTGCAATCAAAAATCAGTTCTATCCATTGGACTACATGTAGGAAGCCATGATGAACTGGAAAAATCTTCAACAATTGAAAGGGAAAAGTGTACAAGGTTACACCCAACAATTTAGGAAGAGAGCTTTGATTCTAGGAATCTCATTAGACTCACCTGAGACTTTGTTGAAGTACTTCGATGGTCTACATAGCTACATGAGGCACACTATCCTCATGTTTTATCCCACTACTATAGATGAGGTATCTGTTCAAGCTACACATCTACAAGCTAGAGGTAAGAATGGAAACCCGGAAGTTGGGGGATCATCCCAACCCACTGAAAGCAAGAATAAGGAGAAAAGAAAATAGAAATGGAAAGAAAGGAAGGCCAACAAGGTACAAAAAAGCACTTCTTCATGCACTCACTGTAAGAAGGATGGGCATGATGATGAGCACTATTGGATTCTGCATCCGGAGATGAGACCTAAGAAGCTTAAGGGCAAGAAGAAGAAGATTGTTGTAGCTATTCAAAGAGATTTTGGGTTAGAATCAGGAGATGAAATAACCATTGCAGCCATAGGTATAAAAGGTAAGAATTCTGAAACATCTAATAGTAATTCTGGACAATCTACTATTGATGAAAAAAATTAGAGAAAAGGACATGAGCCTTTCCATATTTGAGTTATTTCCAAACATCAAAAGATTGATACTTTCTTTGATAGTGGCTCACAAGTAAATTTAATTTTTGAATAAATTGTAAAGAAGTTGGTATCACTAACTACACCTCACAAGAATCCATACCCATTAGGATGGTTAAGTGATAAATCACAACTACGAGTGACTAAACAATGCAAAATCAAGTTTTCTTTTGGGTCAGCATTTGTAGATGAGGTTGAGTTAGACATAATTCCTTTAGATATATGTGGAATTGCTTTAGGAAGTTGCTACTTGTATGACAGAAAATATATTTTATATAGAGCTAAGAACAAGTATCTACTCGTTAAATATGGAATCATATACTTCATAAGAGCTCACAATCTCAAGAATAATTATACTCCCATAAACTAAGGGCAGATGAAATGAGTTATAAATTCATGCAAACAATTTTACTGATGGTTGTAAAGGAAAAGAAACCTAATAAAACCAATGTATTTGAGGGCTGTGATGCTAAAAAATAAGCTAATTTATAAAAATTTGTTTCAAAGCATGATATCTTGCTTCAAGAACCTAAAGTTTTTCCACCTAAAAAGGAAATATTGCATGACTTTAATTTGCAGTAATATGCTCCATTGCCTAACATTGGAATGTATAGGTTGTCTTCTTTAGAGAATGCAAAAATCAAGAAGCAGGTGCAGGAGTTGCTCGAGAAGGGGTTCATCAGACCTAGAACATCACCATGTGGATCTCCAACCATTTTGATGAGAAATAAATATGGTTTGTGGGGAATGTGCATTGATTACCAAGCATTGAATAAGATAACAATCCAAAATCGTTATCCCCTTCCTCGAATAGATGATCTATTAGATCAATTGAAAGAAGTTGTTTATTTTCCCAAGATAGACTTGCATAGTTGATATCATCAGGTTAGAGTTGCAGAAAAAGATGCATGGAAGACTACTTTCAAGACAAATCAAGGATTGCATGAGTGGCTAGTTATGCCTTCTGGCCTAACTAATGCTCCTACTACTTTCATGAGAATAATGAATGATGTACTTAGACCCTTTCTTGATGATTTTGTTATTGTGTATCTGGATGAAATTTTGATATTTAGCAAGACATGGGAAGAACATTTAAAGCATGTTAAGCAGACACTAGATGTTTTGAAAACAGAAAACCTTTATGTTAAACTGTCAAAATGTGAATTTGGAAAAACATCTTTGAATTATTTGGGGGATATAGTAGGGGTGGTGAATTGGAGATAAATCCCTCTAAGGTGGCAGTCATTGTAAACTATCTTAAACGCGAATTTACTACAGAATTTAGAAGCTTCTTAGGAGCAGCACAATATTGGAGAAAGTTCATTTCTAACTTTTCCTTAATTGCAGCTCCCTTACATGCTTTAATAGGATTGAACAAGGTGTTTCAGTGGGGAGGAAAATAGTAGAAAGCCTTCGACACCTTGAAAGAAAATATTAGTACAACACCGGTACTAGCACTGGCAGATCTTCAAAGACTGTTTGAGATGCAAATGGGTGCTAGTGGCTATGCCATGGGAGCAATGTTGATACAACACAGTAAACCCATATGTTATCAGTCTGAGACATTTAATTCTACAGTAGTTAACTATCCCACATATGATAAAGGATTGTATGCATTAGTGCAGAGTGTGAAAAAGTGGAAACATTACTTAATGGGCAAAGAAACAATTATACATACTGATCATCAACCACTTCAATATCTACTCTCCCAAACTAAGTTGCAGTAATCAGGAAACTATAGATGGATGGGCTTTCTACAACAATTTCATCTATTCATCAGATATAACACAATAAAGTTGCATATATGTTATCTAGACCCATTATAAATTCATCTACTATACTTAAGCATAATTCTATATTACATGAGAGTTACATTGAACAATATGCTCCAGATATAGACTTTAAAGATGTATATGAACCTTTAAGTCAAGGAAAATGAGTAGAAGAATTGGATTATCATATTAAGGACCAACTCTTATATCATTGTGGGAAGCTATGCATTCCACAAACTGGAAGAGTAAAGATAATTCGAGAATCACACACTTCTCAATATCAGGTCACCTTGGGGTAAGTAAATTAGTTGCACAGCTGCAAAAAGATTTTATTGGCCAAAAATGACTGAGACAATTTCTAGATATGTAAGAGGGTGTACTATGTGTGGTAAGAGCAAGTGCAGAAATAAAAAAATAGGCTCATACACTCCATTACCAGTTCCTTCTCATCCTTGGGAAAGTGTTTCCATGGATTTGGTTGGCGGATTGCCTAAATCGAGGAAAGGTCATGATTATCTTTATGTTGTTGTGGACAGGTTCAGCAAAATGTGTATTTTGATACCTTGTAATAAATAGATTACAGCTGAACAAACTGCAAAACTGTTCTTTCAACATGTAGGGGTTCATTTTGGATTACCCACTTCCATTATATTTGATCGAGACACCCAATTTGTGGGAAATTTTTGGTTAAGTCTGTGGGAACTCATGGACACCAAACTAGAGAAAAAGCACAGCTTTCCATCCACAAATTGATGGCCAGACAGAAGTAGTCAACAGGACAGCGATCTAGTTACTCAGGGGATATTGCAGTAAGCATCCTAATCTTTGGGATGAACATTTGTGTTATGTGCAGCATGCTTAAAACTGAACCAAACATTCTTCTACACAAAGATCTCCTTTCGAGACCTATTTGGTTTCACACAAAGGTCTCCCTTGGATTCTATCTTTGGTAAGGACACAATATTTGAGGGACATAATGATGTGGACAAGCGGACTAGGTTCATTAAACAAATCCAAGATATCCATCAGGTAGTACATGAGTAGCTACAAAAGAGTCAGGCCAAATACAATGCAAGGCATGACAAGCATCGGATGGAGCATAGTTTCCAAGTTGGTAATCAAGTATGGCTATATATCAACAAGGACAGGATGTAAGGTGAAGGTAAAATGTTGAAACCAATAAGGTATGGACCTTTTAGGATCCTTGAGAAAATTGGTGAGAATGATTTATGCCTTCATCTACCAGCTTATATTCACATCCACTCAGTCATCAATGTAGGCAACTTGACACTATTTGAACCTTCATTAATTGAAGATCCTAAAGAACATAGTAAATTTCCTTCTATTGGTGACCTGCTACCTGAATATCTTAATGAATTGCAGCAAGACACTATTCTAGACAAGAAGCTAAGAATGATGCATAGGGGAGATGTTGAGTACCTCAGAATTGTGCTCAGGGGTTCAAGGGGGAGCAGTGCAAAATGGATAGATATTGGATAGTTGAGAAAGTTGTATCCTAACTTGAAGCTTGAAAACCAACTTTTGGTGTCCAAAAACTTTTTTAGTGGGAAGGTCGTGACCCGAATTGGATCCCTGAAAATTATTAGAGTTTTTATGATTGTTTCAAATTATGTCAGACTCGAAAATCTTGTGAACAATGAGCTATCAGGAAGGACCTCTAGACAGTGGTAGTTGTAGCCAACATGAAACAATGAGGACCCTCGGTCAAAGTGTGCTGACCGTTGGCCCATGGAGATAGCGCAGTGGCACAAACTAGCAAATAGGGAGTCCAAATTAGAAAACAAAGGTTGTTTCTGATACACGATTAGTGAAAAGTGCTAATCGCATATTGCAGGATAAAAAACTCAGAGAAGGAAAATCCTGGGCACCTTGTCATGTGAAAAACAGGGAAAACTGTGCAGAAATACCCAAACCATTAGAAGGCAGGTCTCGTGCCCAAAACCTACATGATATTGCAAGAAATTTAAGCGGTAAGTGAGTTTGGCAGAGGACTGAGCGATGCCATACACTGAATGACGTGTGTCTAACAGATGAGAGAGAAAACCACTCTCATCATAGGGTAATAGTCGAGAAACTCACCCATGCGATAAAAGCGATGACCATAGGATGTGGAGGCCCCAGATCAACGGCAGAGGTTGCACCCAATTTGAGACTGGATTTGATGAAAGAATAGGCTGAGGCATATGAAATTTGGGGTTCGACATGACTAATGAGCTGGCAGATGAATTATTTCATTGAATAACTGAAGTAACAACCATTTGAGCAAAATTTGGTGCCTAGTTCATAAGGGGACAAGTGGCCACCTCTCTATGAAATGTTACACAGTGGCGATGACATAGAAGCAGGGAATTCTAGCAGATGAAGGAAGGAGATCTGAAGAGACAGAAGAGGAAGCGAACAGTCAAGGGATGGATTGGCTTTAAACCACGAACAGACAGGTAATAGAAAGGAGATTGAATAGAGAGTGAAGCAAGAACCAGATAATAGAGAAGTCAAGCTGACCTACAGAGCTAAGGCAACATCAAGCAGACAGAGCCAAGAAGGATTGAGAGGTTCAAGCAATCCATGTGAGGATATTGGTAGGGAACTGAGTACCAGATTGGACTCATCCCATTAAGACCAATTGAGTTCGAGACTTGGTAAGGGGGAGTCTATGACTTCAGTGGCTTGGGGAATCCAACTACCACCCTACTGAGCATCATCTGTTATAGGAGACTCAAATTGAGCTCCTCATTGTTAAAACTCTACTTAAAGACACAATAGAAAAGGCCACCATTGAAAGCTAGACCAAGATACGTAGCCCAAGAGGAGTGGGTGAACTCCTTAATAAATTGTTGTGTTTTTGTGTTGAATTTAGTTGTTGTGTTTCTCTTACTATTTTCTAATGCATGTGTATTTCGCAATATTATCGATCTATTGCTTAAAATAACATAGGCATATATGAGTCTATAATACCTACATTAATTAACTGAGATCATACATAAGGGATTTTAGTTCAATCAATGATAAAAAGTCATGAAAAAAACAATTCACAACTTTTGTCAGTTTTAGCTTTGGCTCTTTTAGAATTGTTGTAATAAATTTAACGTTTAAATATACTAAACATGTAAAATATTCCCAAGAAGTATCAATATCAGTCCGAGAATAGAAATACAAATGCTTCTTTATTAGTATCAAAAACCTGGAGGAAGGAAAACAACATACAATCACTTCTTAAGGAAGGAGAACACTCCACAAGTCATATTTTTTTCAATGAAATAATACTTGACATGTCTCAATGAATATTATGTAGCCTCTATATAGGCTTCATACATACACTAGCATGGGTAGTTACCACGCGTATATCAATACTATAAATCCATTAGAATGGGCTCACCATATTATTCCCTAAATACTTGTGGTCCCTTGAATAATGTGGATTAACCAATTTATTTATTAAATATGGCCCATTATATTAGAAGAACACATTATTACATTGAGTACGTCCATTTGTACAACATATGATAACCCTAGGTATACTACTTTCCACCTCCCTCAAAGATGTTTCATCCCGAAAACATGATAAGAACACAAATAATAATATCTACTTAAAAGAGTAGTCCATTGGTACCATGCATGTGAATCTAACCATTCGAGAGAAAGTTGAACACTTTATCTAGCCAGTGCCTCACTTGCTTGAGATCGAAGATGATCCTGGTGGTTCCTTTGTGTTGATGTGATGTGGGTGGATCATCAAACATATTTAGCTGTCATCCTGGGATTGTTGTCCTTATTGATAATTCATTGTCCCCTCATTGATTTTTTCTTGCTAGGTGTTGTGTGTCGTGATATGCTAAAACTTTAACTGATGGAATATTTTTGGTTAAGTCCTCTACTATTGGTGTCTGAGTTGTGTCTAGGGAGTTTTTTGGCACCAACACTATTGGTGCCTGAGTGGTGTTTGATTCTTTTTCTAGTACTGGGTTTGATGTATGTACTTGGTTGTCAACCATCAAAGGCTCATCATCTCATATGTCAATGTTGTTAGAGCTCTGTGCTTCTACCTCCAAATCCTTTATTTGGGCCTCAATGGAAATATCTTGCTATGTAATTTTCTTCTTTTTATATGTGAACTTCATGCATTTATTCTTCCCATTAACATTGACAGTACCCACATATTCTTTCCAAGGGTATCCATAAACAACATCCATATTTTTCATATCTGAAGTATAAAAATTAGAATGCAACACATAATTATCCATATAAATCTTCAAATATTTATAAATTTAACATCCTTGTCACCAATCTATGTTTTGGAAATATGTTTTGCTGAAACTTGCAAATCTTTTTCCAAATTAGCATTGATTAAATTATGCTTGTAGCTAGGAATGATAGGCATTATGGTGTTGTCCTTTTCAATACATCCATTAACTTGTAATAAGAAAATATTAGTATAAAATAAGTCTTTATGGATCTTATTGTCCTTATTTTTGGCCTGAGACCACTTGTTCAAAAGGACATTTTGAATCTCTTCATCGGAAAGTGCCCTATATGTTCATCTTTAAAATATTTTCACCATATGGAAACCTCAATATTGAAATCACTCTATGGCCCATAACACCAAGTTATTGGGAATTTTCAGTTCATATATGTTATATATTCTTCAATAGTAGGACCATCATATTTTGTTGTAAAAAAGAGCTGAGTAGAAATCATGAAGTAGAATTATGGTTTTGAAAAAATTACCTACTTTGTGCGGTAAATTTTACAATGGACACAACTCAGTAAATATGTATATAAATCCTTGTTATAAACTATTTTAGGAAATGGAATGTCCATTTTTCATGTTATCATGTGTTTGAAATCATGATCTAGGAACTTTGGAAAATCATATTTTCACTACAATTATACCACCGTCTCAATAAATTATGAAAAAGAGTTGATTGTAAATCAATGATATCTCCCTCATGCTGACTCCAATTCAACAAATTTTGTTTTTATTTGGGTGATTTTTGAAGAGGATATAATTTCTATAATATGTTTTCACAAATTCCACGCAAAAAATTGCAAAAATTTATTGTAGAGTTGTCATCCAAGAATTGTTGTATGAAAACTTCATAGTAACTCATTTTAAATTAGTGATATTTACCTCATTCGAACTCCAATTCGACTAACTTTTTTTTAATTAAGTATTTTTTTGCAAGGAATTCATGCATTTTATTTATTTTCGAAAATTTTACATGAAAATTTTCATATCGTATTTTCAAAGTCGACGCCCGAAAAATTCTTGCAAAAAAAAATATATATATACTTGTTTTTCCCAAGAAAGAGATTTGATACAACTTGTAATAGATGTAAAGTTTAAATATCTTAAACATGCAAGACATGTCCAAGGAATATCAATATAAGGCCATAAATACAAAATATAAATACTTCTCTTTATTAATCATACCATTGAGGTACGGTAACACTAGAACCACTCCTTATTGAAGGAGATCACTCCACAAGCTAATGTCTGTCAATAGAAAAAAATACTTGTCAATATCAATGGGAAGTATTTATCCTTTATATAGGGTTCACACGTACGATACGATGGTTCTCTAAATACCATATATCTAATACAATGGCCTGATCACATTATTCCTTAACTTCCTGTGGTCCCTTCCATAATATGGGTTAATCTATTTATTTATTAAATATGAACCACCACATTATTACATTATTCCCTTGCTTATCTCCCTCTATACCCCATAATATACCCCTAGGTATACTATATTACACCCCCAATATTCTAAAATATAGTATATTTCCATCAATAAGTAGGTAGAGCCCAAGGAGGCCCAAGCAGAAAATATTGTAGGTACTGACACATCAGATGAGGAATCCATGGTTGAAGTAATTTTTTGCATCCCATAGTTCCAATGATCAAATTTACTTGTTCATATTGTTTATAGAGACTTAGGTCAAACTATTAAATTTTCAAACAAAATTTGACTTTCTTGGTTGTAAAATGGTCCAAAGTCATTTGTCTATGTACCATTTCTACTCCCTCCAATTTTTCAAGGTTATCATAACCCATCATGGTCATGTCATCATCCTTTGTCCTAGGACATCAAATGTCCTAGGCCTTCAAAAGAGTTAATGTGTCATCATGTAAGTCATTGTCTAGGATTCACCTTTGATCATTATCATTATATCAGTCATCAAAAATAAACAAGGGACTCATGTCATCATTTTGATCACTACAATGGGAGTTACCAAATTAGGTAATATAGTGAAATAAGGTAACATTTCATTTTGAAGAAAGTATGTTGCAGTCATATCAGTCAATAGTTATTCTTTCAAAAGTACATATGATGTCATGAGCCAAAATCTATTTTATGAATTATAAAGGAGAAATAAAACATTCCAATACATCATTATATCCTTAGAAGTCTTCAAGAGCTACTCTCAACCATTTTGAGACTTTCCACAACCATGAGAAGTTCAAATTCCATCATCAATCGCTTATTCACAAGCTTGTTGTGCTTGTGATGTGTTTCTGGAACGATTGATGCACCTTTGTTTTGGAGGCATAAGGAGGGAAATAAAAAGTGAAAACTTCATTAAAGAGCTTCAAACATCTTAAAACAACTAAGTGGGACACTTACAAACCCTTTCTTTAGTCAATATCTTCAGAAAATTGATAAAATCTTTGCTTAGGGGGTCCACACCTTGCCTACATGGAAGGTGTGGACCCATGACTTTTCCCCATTGAGAAAAAGTCGGGGTCCGCGGGCTTCGAGTGTTGTGCCTGCGGGCCCCCGTGCGTGGGTTTTTAGCCTAAAAACCCTCCAAAAAAGAAATAAAATCCTAAAAAAAAAATGAAACGGTTAAAAATGAAGAGTAGGATGATGTGGATTACCTCTAGAAGATGACGTTCGATTCCGACGGTTGGATTTTCGGCAATCTTCATGGGAAGTTATCTGAACAAAACCACTATTTTCTCACCCAAATCTCAAACGGTAAAAATTAATTGACGAAAGTGCTTTTTATAAGTTATTTGAGTAAATAAATTGCAAATTTGTTTATATTTCACTTTGGAAAGGTAATTTTTGCAACATTTTTATCCATTTTAAACAGGTATGAGTAATGTTTTCATTTTTGGTCACGATAACGGATTATTTAGGTGAAATCTATCATTTTCGACGAAAAAACATTTAGAGTCACTTTTAAACTCTTTTTTGACTCCTAAAACATGAAAAGGTCGCCGAGTTTTTCTTTTTAAACTCGTTAAAGAAGAACTAAAAAGACGGTTCACTTACAGCTCTTTTCTGACCGTAAAAACATGAAAAGATTGCCAGATTTTTGTCGTTTCAAATTTGATATTGGTTATAAAACGACGTGTCGTTGATCGCTTTTTTACTTTTTTCGGATCAAGGGCACTAATTACGAAAAATACTCCTTGGTCGTAAAGATAAAGCAATTCTCTCAAGTATTATTTTATACTTTTTTGGGCTTGGGAGACACAAATTTATGAAAAAGGTCAACCCTGGAGTCTTCTTAAGTTTTCTCAGACTCTCTAAAATTGAAAAATGCCGAGTTTCTCCTATACTGGACTCATTAAAATTTCAGAGTAAAGGACATGTTCAATTACAAAGAGGAACGAACCACTCCTTCTTAGGGTTTGAATTTAAACTAAGTTGGACCCATCCGAAGGATGAGCTTATAATCAAGAAAATGTTATCCTCCTCAAGCTTGTCAAAAATAAAGAGGTACTTCCCAGAAATTGTGGGCGAAAAGAGAGAAAAATGAGCCTGCTTGTCATACTTTGTAACCACTCTTGAACACGACACTTTTATTCACCTGGGTTTGGAAATCCTTTGCCTAACAGTTGATCAAACCATATTGAAAGTCTTCAACCGATTTTTGGGTATTAATTTTGTGTCAATTGTCACCAAACCATTTGTTGTGTCGTTATGTGTTCAAGAGGTGACTGCTCCTAGTCCATTCATCTGCAAAATATTTGTCATCCATCATGACCATCCTTGAGTCAGTCCTTGCAACTAAATTTCTTCAACTTGATCTATGATTTCGTTTTGTGGGCTTGCCTGCGACGAGTCGCTTTCTATCGACTTCAGCTCATTATCTAGAAAGGTGATCTAGAAATCGTCAGTACCTTGGGATTTGCATGCCTCAATGGCAGGTTTCTCGCCTTTGATGATAGGTTGTATCATTGACCTTCGATAAAAGGATTCCGTGACATGTTGGACATCAACACATTTATTCACATCTTATGGATTGTACTGGGTACTTTGAGAGCCATTGACATCACTAGTGGTTTCTCTCACACTTGTTAACAATTTACATCATTGACTGGTAATCAAGTGGTTTCTACCATGTTCGACTTGAACACATTCATTCACATGGATAGAATCGTACTATTTCAGAAGTAGAAATGAAGACCCTGGATCTAGTTTCCACAATCCAGGCTGTGAGGAATTTTGTATTCATTATATAATGGACTATTCATAAACAGATGGCTGCATCCATACTGTGTCCACACGAGCCTATACTTATGATGTCTTACAAGATCATTCATGTATCAGAGCAGTAGTTAGTTTTCTAAGTCAGTTTTGATTTGAGTATGGGAATTCACCGATGATATGATCTCATATATATATCTTGCATTGAATGTTTTTACAGGTTCCAACTGGGTTCTCCACAAGATGATACTTGAAATGATAAAGTACCTCACTCTTCCTAAATAATAAATGAAATCGCCATCTACTACAGATTGCGCACTTTACAGGGCAATCTATTACACAAAAATATCGTCACCATGATTATTTGTAGCCAGTATGGGTCTATCATCACTTGTACTATCCTCCTAAGCAATTCTCAGACCTCAGCTCGTCAAGTCAAGATTTGAAAATGAGAGAAAGACATTGAAAATCAACAAAGCTCTGGTTCTGCACTTTCTCTCACTGTTGCCTGCGGTCCCGCACCTCCTGTTTACAAAAACTGCGAACCTACCCACTCTGTCCCTAAAGGTGTGGGTGTGGACCTCTGTGAATGTCAAAAAGGTTCAAGTTTATTCTAAAAAACTTACTTTGGGTTAATTCTAGATGATTCTAGAAGGAATTTTGATGTGGATTGGCCGCTCTTAGGTGGTTCATGCATCCCAAAAGAGAAGGAGCTAATCCCTTGATGAGAGGAGCTATCCCTTTGAAGGAGGACCTAGTAACTTCCCTCTATTGCACTATAAATTAAGGCATTGGGCTGGTTGCTAGAGAGGTTGGAAGCTGAACATTTTTGAGGGTAAATGCTGGTGGAATTAAGACTTCCTAGTTAATATTGAGAGGAGAGATCACATACCTTTTTTGGCTTCATTGGGAAGAGAGTGAAACTTGTCAAAGTAGAGGAGACTTCTTGCTTGACCCTGGGAGGAGCTTGTACATCGTCAAGGCACAGGTTGTAAAATTCTTTTTTGGTTTGAATTAATGCAATCGGATTCATTTTTCTCAACAAATTGTCTTATGTCATTTGTTTCTTGAATTCCTTGACTTTCATGTTAAATATGTTTTATGATATTGGCTTTTCAGGTGATATTTAATTTGTTTGCTTGCTTGTGTTTGCAGATTCGCGACAAGGGAGCTCACTTGGATCAAAGGAGTGAGGCTTCCACAAACTTGCATTGGACCCAAGGTAGGCCTAAAACACTTATTTGCCTTTGTTTATAAATGCATATTTAGAGAAAGATAGTTTGTGATTGGCTTGCTTGTCATTAGGTCTTCTTTAGATTCTAGGAAGGTCTATCTTGTCCGCAAGACTGACTCATTCCGTGTGACAATAGTGTAGGGATTTGTTTGGCTAATTAACCCTGAACCTGGGTCAGGCCCCCTCAAGCCAACACTTGATGAATGGGTGATCAAGAGGAATCCTTTTCTAATTTTAGAAAAATATAATCATTTCAAAAGACAACCAAGAGAAGCAATGCAACACTTTTCCACCATGTTAAATAAAATATACTATTTAATGTCTATTGATATAAAATCACCTCCTAGTTTAGCTCTCTTACACTACCAGGATGTCTTTGATCCAAAAATATATTTTGAATTGAGAGAAAGGAACAATACAACACTCGAATAAATGAAGGAAAATGCAATAGATGTCAATACAAGAAGAAAGGACATTGGTGAGGGTTGAAAAATGTCACCATAAGCTCATTGGTGACAGTCAAAAGAGCCTTCGTCACCAAAACTGAGTGTCACCAAAAGTGGCATCGCCAAAAGTATAGGTGTTGTAGTGACATTCAAAATTCATCACCAATAATTATTTATAACGACGGATAGTGACCATCACCATTTCATATGAGCAATGGTGATGGACCATAGCTTCCATCACCAAAAACTAAAAGTCACCAAAGGTGGCATCGCCAAAAGTATAGGTGTTGTAGTGACACTTAAAGTCTGTCACCAATAATGATTTATAATGACACATAGCGACCTTCATCATTTCATATGAGCAATGACAATAGACTATAGCCTCTGTCACAAAAAATTCAATGTCACCAAAGGTGGCATCACCAAAAATATAGGTGTTATAGTGACATTAAAGATTTGTCACAACTATTGATTATAATGACAGATAGGGACCGTCACCATTTCATATGAACAAGAATGATTTATTGTGATGGATCTTTCATGGCTATCACTATTGATGCATATATGCTGTGACATTCATTGACCCTCACCAAAAGAAACATTTCCATAAGTATAGGTGTTTTGGTGACATTCAAGGTCCATCATGAATAATGACTATAATGACACACATCGACTGTCACCATTTCATATCAAAAACAATGATTTATGGTTACAGACCTTTGTCATTTGTCACTATTGATGCATATATATGGCGGCGTTCGTTGATTATCACAATTTCATATTTGTGTGATGGCTAAAAATGTTATCAAAGATCATTGATGATGGTCAAAAGTTGAGTCCATATGGATCATGTCAGGGCACGATGGAATCGAACCACCAACCTCCTGAATGTAAAATAGGTGCTCTTCCATTGAGCTAACATGCTTTAAAGAATTAGACTTTCAAAATTAGACCTTGAAACTTCATAAGTTGTAAATTCTACAACTTTCAATAAATTAAAGTCTCAACAATATTTTACTAAACAAGCAAAGCAACATCGAATTTGCAGGTCCCTACCTAATGGTTATGGAAGTTATGAAAAGTGGGTGGAGGGAAAACTAATTATGTATAAGAGAATCAATATGTTTAGTTGAATACTCAATTAGAAGTGAAAGTGTGAAGACATTTATAATCTATAAATGACCTATAACTAGAAAATGCACCAAAAATTGCAAAGGAAATGTCATAAGTTAATAACATATGAAAGAAGAACATTGATGAAGACAAATGTAATATGTTATATGTTGATTGAAAGGAAAATCTCAATGTTGTTGTTGTTTGGTGTTTAGATATCTGAATGATATCTAAACATCTGTTCAAATGTAAAACGGATCTCTAGAAACCATGAATGGCATATGATATAAAATATATATATATATATATATATATATATATATATATATATATATATATATCCCCTTTACGTAAACCAACATGCAATTTGGAATTTCACAAGTCGACACTCAAAACACAACAACAACTAACAAATAAAAGAAACTGACTTGGACAAAAAGCAATAGCTTCACCTTCATTCCTGAGCTTCTTTTGTTTATTTGAATTTGACTCATGAGATTATTTATATGACAAGGAATAAAAATCATCACTAGTATTAAATTCATCCAACACGTACTTTGGATATCCCACTAACATCTTCATGTTTGTTTCCATGCCTGAAAACCATGGAGTTTCATGTTGATAGTAGAATAAGATGTTTGCCTGCTCCTCAAGAACACATTCCTTATTAACCATTTTTACCTAACAAAAACCAAAGAGACAACACAATATCAGTGTACACAAAATCTCTTACCGAAATATAATCATAACTTAGCAAAGAAGTCTAAAAGATGTTCTTAATTAATAAACTTTGTATTTGGAAACACTGTCTCTTTAGATTTAAAAAAGACTATGTTGTACAACACTTATGTCTATTTATCCAGGCAATTATATCATAGCATATGTCACACAGTAGTAATCTATAGTACCTAAAGTAAAAAGACAAAATTTCTCAAGAAAATAGATTTAAAAAAGAGATTTGAAAACTATAAGTTTGTCATCAAAACTTTACTTAATTTAACAACAAACTAGTGGGAGTTTGAAAATCAAAATCATTCATAGGAAATGAATAAGACAATGGCGAAAGTCACTATTCATACAAATAAAGCTAGAATCACTATTTTCATTGCAAATAACTAAAATTTGGGCAATGATCTAACAATTAGAGCTTATTTTCTGAGAAGACTCATCAATACCATCTTTTTTTATCTCTGGTATTTTGTGTCTCTAGATCTAGATCAGATAGCTTGCCATTCTCAACTTCTACCTTTCGAGTACTGATTTCTAGCTCACCCTTTAAAACACAATTCTACCACTCCATTTTTTTTCGTTTTATCAAGAGAATTCGCAAGATCTTCCCATCCTCTGTTTTACATAATCAATAACCATAAATAAATGATATAAAGAATAATAGATACATAACAAAGGCCAATGCTGTTCTTGTTGTATACCTATGTTCTACGACTCATCTCACCTTACTGGTGCAAAGAGCTCACCTGAAAGAATAAAATCCACATGGAACCTAGAAAAAACATAAATCAAGCTCCAAGTAAACCAATCAAAATATCAACATCATTTTAATCAATAAAATCTCCGACTTAAAATAAAAGTGGCCTAAAATTGAATATTATATTAATCATGTCAATTTACTAACATCGGGTGAGAAACACAATCCATGCATATTAGTGAAATAATTGATCTAGTGAAGCTCAAAAAAAGATGACTTAGAGCTAAGAAACTCAAATGAATGACTTAGAACTAATACATGAGGTTACCCTTTCAACCCTATCGTTACATAACTCTTATTTATGTTACTTACCGTTCAACTTCTTTTGATACCAGGTGGAAGTGGTATTGTAACATTAAACTTTGATAATCTATTTCCATGACTACTTCTCAAGATCTGCTCCATTACCAACTTTTGGGGCTAGATAAGATACATGCAAAAACCATCAACATGAAAATCAAATCTACATCCTTGTAAGAAAGATGGGAGGAAAAAAAATATCCACAAATTGAAACAGAATGTAGGATACCTCATTCCTGCAACATGATTATCTTGTCATGAACAATAAAAAAATAAATCAAGAGAAATGTAGTTTTTTCCACATTTTGACAATGAAATCTTTTGCATATTGTATGAACAGTTGATGAAAAAAGTCATCTAGAGCTTGTCAACATCAAAATTATAGTAAAACATAAAGGAACCACTCCAACACATATATAATCCTAACCATAAGTGTCTATACATATAAGTATTTATTGAGGACATTGTATTTTGTGAAAATGTGGAAGCCAAATCTTTGAAATATCACAATTTATGGTACCATTTCCTTATGAAGTCCATTCATTTGATTATTTAAGTCCATTCAGGAATTTATTAAAAGTTCAAAGTTCAAAAAATTAACATTTATCCTAAAAAACATAGATTTGAAAAGGACATAACCCAAAGATGTAGAGTATATATCTCACATTTATATATCCTAATTTCCAAACATCAAAGTGACACATTTTAGCATACTATTGTGAATTCAGCCCAAAATACTAGGAAAAAAATATTGATGCTTATTTTTCTAATATAGAAGTTTTATACATGCATTTATTTAAACAATTGGCTTGCAATGTCAAACATATCTAAGGATGCACACAATACATTGCATATTTAGTGCTGGTGTGTGAACATGACATAATGAAGTCCAACATTAGCAGTTTGCCTACAATATGCACTAGCAGAATAAGTGACCAATAGTATTGTAGGTATGTGTTATGAATATATGTATTGTAGGCCAATAAGAGTATGGTTGGAACATTCATGTCCAACCCTTCCAAATTTTCCTATAATTTTCACTAGTCTAGTACCTGGACAATAGAAGTGTAGGTGTGCATTCTGTATCACTTACCTATATCCAACACCTTCAACATAGAAATTTCAAAGAAGATGTCTAGAACTAGTAGGTAATTTGAAAAATAAAAGAGTTGGCTTGATTGTTTCTGGAGAAGACTACATTATTAGATTGTTCAATGTAAATCCATGACACTTTTCCAAGCTTAGATGGAACAAAAAGGAACCAAGCTAGAATGTTATTTAAAGAATCCTTACTTAGCTAGGGTAAAATGTTAGCCCTTTTTTGTCAAAAATCATAAATGTAAAAACTTTGAGAGATTTAGTGAAGAGACTATAGAAATGTTCTTATCAAACCAGTAACATAAACAAACCTAGGAAATATTTCTTTGTAGAAGAGATATTCATGGTAAAATTAACAAGAAAGTGGCCTTTTAGCAAAGCTAATACACTAGTGCTCATGTTGTAGTGTCCCAGGGCATGTTAGGGACTACAATGAGTGCTCATGTACATCTAGAGAAGAGGTGGGGAGACATTAAGTTGTAGTCAAGAGGACTACAAGTGATGAGGGGCAGATACTTGATGTCCCCAACATCTTGGATTATACATTGCTATGGGAGGCCCAAGGAGAGAGTAGCAAGATTGTCAAATGTGGGTAGAGATGAATGCGGATGAAGCAAAAAATAGTGCTATAGTGTAGGAGTCCTCAGGCAACGTGAGGCTAGTAGGCTACAATAGTGCGAGCCCTAGTTGCAGTCACAAAGGATCCCTAGTTGAATTCATGAAGGGAGACCTAGACGCAGACTTGAAGGAGCTATATCCATAGTCGAAAAGGAAGTCCTAGCTTCAATAAAATCCAACCCTAACCACAACCAAAAGGAGGCTTAGCCACAACAATAGAGAGGCCTAAGATGCAGTCTAGAGAGAGGCCTAAGATGCAGTCAAGAGAGGCATAAAGATACAATAAAGATAGGCTAGATACATAGAAAAATGAAGGCTCTTATCCGAAAGAGAGGAGACCTTAATCCATAGCAAGAGGGAGGCCCTTACCAAACATCAAGAAGAAGCATATGGCCACAGCCAAGGAAGGTCTAAAGCAACACTCAGAGAGGCCCTAGATGCACTCAAAGGGAGGCCCTAGCCACAGTAAGAAGGATCCATAAGACAACAAGAAAGAAGCCCAAGAAGCAATGTGGAAGTCTTATGTTTTAATGTAGGTACAACGTGTGAAAGAGAGCTTGTTTTGAGTGTTGTTATTGGGTGTTATTGTAGGGAGAAGGGCTGAATTTTGAAGTTTAAGATAACAACAAGAAGAGGCATTTAATGTGGGCTAAATAGGGTTGTTTTGTAGCTATTCCAAGAAAACAGAAGTCTTGAAAAGAGGCCAAGTATCTTGATTGAAGCTTCAACTAAAGGATGAAACTCAACTAAAGGAAGACTCAGCTTAATAAAGTTCATGATTTCCTTTTACAACCATATACATATGAGTGCACCGAAGTCTTATTATTGGGACTTATCCTAGTGTCCTAATAGGTGGGATGTAGAGGAAAAATATGATCTCCCTTTCCCCATTGCATTCCTCTAACCTTGAAAATCAAAAGGGTGTTGGCATTACGACACAGGTTGGCGCTATGGCATAGGTGTTGTCCTTGATGGAAATTTACTCTGGTAACAAATCTCAGTTCAGGCTCTCAGAATGAAGGAAAAATATATGTGCGCAGGTTCATCGTGATCAATCCACGTATACACGTGGGTTAGATGTTCCAAAGTCGCGTATTCGTATACACACACTTTCACGCAAGGAAAAGCACGTACATGTGGGAGAACTTATGTTTTGTCTATGGTATTTAGTCCTTGGTATTTGAACCTATGGTTTTGGACCATAGTATCTCATCATATGTGTTGATCCCAAGTATTGGGTCCATGGTATTGGTTTGTTATGGTTTTGGACCGTGGTATTGTGAAAGCCCTAAGACTATAAAAGAGGAAGGAGATCATTAGGCAAGGATCATCTGATGTATTGAATATCTGAAGATGTGAAAGTGATTGGTTTGTGTGGCTGGATTTGAATCAAGGAGGAACCTGAGCATTACAAGATAGATAAGTTCTATTGATGGGTCCAGATCTCAAGGCTTGATGAGTAATATCTTTTTCTGATTTCATCAATTGTAATCAATGCATAATTAGATCTATACATCTAATAATCTGAGTATAACTGAAGTCTGTTTAAGTGTAAAGGGTGAATTGTCTTTTATAGATCTATACGCAAGTTCTGCTCTGCAAAGACCCGTATACACGTAGGTTCAGCAAGAGAAGAAAGCATATACGCTGGTTGACCATGATTCAGCTGTGTATGTATGTAGGTTTATACATAGTGAAGTAGTGTACATCTCTTGAAATATGTTTTAGTTGCTTCTGTGGATTACTACAGTATTCTGGGTTCAGCATTGGTGTCTGGTTATGAGTATTGTTTTCTGGTTACATAATTTTGAGAAGTTATTCGTTTATTCAATAGTTGTTTGTGGAAAGGAGATTGGTTGATGCACATATGCTTGATGTTTGTTTGATATTCATGGATCCAGTCTGAAAATTGACGAAATGTGGTCCCTGGAAGAAAGGAGAAGGTTGTAGCCTTCTGTAGGTCAGCACTTACGTACTAGTATTTCAGCTAGTACAAGAGCTAAGGGGGTTGTGGCTCCCTTCCAGGTGAAGCTGGAGAAAGAGAGAGGGTTGTAGCTCTTTGCAGGTTGTAGCCTGCGTATTGGTATAATTTTGGACCACTACAAGATCATTGTAAAAATAAGCTTCTAATTAAAAGAATATAGAGACGAATTGCAACAGGTGGTTTTCACCCACATTGGGTTTCCACCTTATATCTTGTGTTCTTGTGTGTGATTGTCTTCTACTCTTTTTTTACTGTTCCTGGTTATTGTTTATATGACTCTAATGCACAGATTAATGATCAACATCTGTAGAACACATTAAATTATAAGTCTGCATGGTATACACTGGTTTTCTTATCTGAAGTTGCATATATATGTGGTTTTCGCGAACTGAAGTAGCGTATATTATCTGGGTGTGAAATAAAATATATTGGACTTAATAATACTGATTCACCCCCCCTCTCAGTATTATTTCCAACAATTGGAATGAGAGCAGGTCCTTCAGAAGAATTTTGATCAGTTTAAGGAAGATCTATCATCATGAGAAACTACGAGAGACAAGCCTCGATCAGGCCACCAATTTTCGATGGGACCAACTTCATCTATTGGAAGGTAAGAATTATAGCCTATCTTCAATCCCTTGGTATAGAAGTCTAGGATATCATAGATACAGGGTAATATTTAAACTGCTGGTAAGACCAAATTCGAATTTTATTTCCTATAGTTAGATCAGGGATTGCTAAAAATAGTAAGGGACACTGAAATGCTATTTTTAGAAATGCTAATTTTAGTAGTTTCACTTCTCACCCAATGTTGATAGTATTCACACTGGCAGAACTGCTATTTTTTGAAGTGTTACTTTTAGTAGTTCTATTTTTAGAAATTTATATTTTTAGCATTTCTTATTGCACACTTTTTAACACTCCCTCTAAAGAAGAAAGGGATTATTAGTAACCCCAATCCTGTTTCTATGGAAATCAAACTTGCCTTTTGACAATGCCTTTGTCAAAATATCTGCATCCTATTCCTCAGTCGAAATGTATAGTAACATCATGATCCTCTTGACCACAAAATCCCGTAGATGATGATAGCAGACATCTATATGCTTGGAACTGTCATGAAACACTGGATTCTTAGAGAGTTTAATGCAACTCTAATTATCACAATATGCCACGTTTGGATCCATCATCTCACCAAACAATCCCACTAGAATCTTCACATGCACCCTGACTAGTAGCCATTTATTTAGCCTCCGCTGAACTAAGTGCAATCGATCTCTATTTCCTACTGTACCAAGAAACTACAGCTGACCCAAGGTTTAAGATTCCTCCATAAGTGCTTTTCCTATCTGTTATAGACATTTTGTGCCTTACATCATGGAGCATGAAATGTCCATAATCCAAGGGATCCAAAGTCCCTAAATGAGTTTTTCCTACCTCGAAAGGAACAAGGTCAACCAATGACAGCTTCTCCCAGAAGTTCTCCACCAAAAACCACTCAGAAACAGTCAATTCAGGATCAATTCAGAGGCTCCACTAGCTGTCTGTGATGAAATGCAGAGATTACACTGGCTAGGTGCACTGCAACACAGGTAGAAGCACTACTAGGGTGCGCTGAGCGGGAAATGACAAATGGACAGTTCATTCAACGAGGTGGAAAGACTCTTGAAGCTTCCAGAATCTTCTCCAACGACACTTGCCTCAATGAATTCGACTAGTGATGAGTACGAGGTTCTCAACCTCCAAGTGGAAGCAAGAACTGACAGAGAGAAGCCACAAGTCAAATCATGAGCTGACTCATCCTCTCTGCTCACATCTATATATGGATCTCTCACCCAGAGGTTCAGGAGGCTAGAATTTTGTACTTTGCAGAGAATTGCTGTTGGTTTGAGATTGACATTAGCACATTGGGTGATTTATGCTTTGTTGGAGGAGAGGAAGGGATTCCATCACTGGGAGGTAGATGCTGGATCAGAACTCACTTGGTTGTATCTCCTCTCAGACTTTATTATCTTATCAATAAACTATTTGAGTTTCTCCTACATGTTGTATACCAATGATGTTTTGTTATGCTTACATGTTTAGCTTAATCTGATCTTGAGATTTTTATGAATGTATATCTGTATATTTGTGTAGTTTCTCTCTCTTGTGATCTTGCAGGAATTCGATGAAGCTAGGCCGGTGAAGGAGCAAGAAGCTGGGAGCTACTGAAGAGAGGAGATATTTGGGTCGACAAACTAGCGGAAGATACAGGTTAGTTAGATCCTTCTTCCTCACTTGCATTTCATAAAGTAGAATACTCAAATAAGTTTACCTGTTTGTTGCTAAGCCACTATCACCTCTTAGAGTGGGATAGTGGCATTCCGTATTGCATACTTTTACCAACAACAAATTGGCGACTCCGCTGGGGAGAGTATCTTGTTGGTTTATTTGTGTTTCTGGTCTTGTTCTTCTCATAAACTCAAGAGTGTTGAATCAAAATGCACTTGCCATTTTCAAGTGCAAAGTAGAGATCTGCCACTCTAGCCCACTCACTGGGCCTGTTTTTATGATCTGAACAAACTGATCCACAAGTGCTCTAACAGCCCTTTGTGATAGATCTTAGTCCTCCTATAGATCATCCTCCTAATTGTACCTAATTGATAGCTTTGATTTGGCCAAAAACTATTGATTTAACTGCAAACCGTAACCCAGAACCTAGAAACAACTCTCGTTTCTGCTTCAGCGCAGACTCTGTGAAGAGGTTCTGCATTTCAACGCAGGTCCCGTGAAGGCTACCTGCGCTGAATGTCAAAACCTTTGTGGTGAGGGTGCACTGATCAGTCTTTGCCTTGTGCAGCTGTGGTTCCCTGCTTCCTTTTGCTCAGTTTATTCTCTGTTTTTGCAGCCTGTTATCAGTCAGTGTACCTATCTGAAACCCCTTTTCTTTGCCTCAATTCCGCCTCAGTTGTATAAAGAAACTGTATTTGTTCTTTGTGTATTTGTTACATCATTTGCAGTTTCCCGTTACAAAAGTAAACTAGTCATACTGTCGCCCTTAGATCTAGACCTGTCATAAGTGTCGGTTTGATCTTAGGAGTGAGTTTGTTTGCTGTTCACAGTTGATTGAGATTTTACTTTTGTCGTTTGGTTTGAATTTATGCATTTCTAGTGTCGAAACAAGTAAATCATAAGGTGTCGTAATCGTCTTTTTGATTTTGAAAAAGGAACTTGTTTATGTTTTCACTTGAAATCGAATTCAAATTTGTACAACAGCTTTCTTTTTAGGCATCAATATTAAGGAAGCGAAAACAAATACATGCATTTGTGCATTTGCATTTTGATAGTTTGCATGCTTTGATTTAGGGAAAAGTGCATTACAGTGTGCTCTATGCTCTTTGAGAAAAGTTGTATCTTCCTTTTCCCCTTGTAGCTAGGATTTTCATTGTTGAAAAGATATAAAAGCTTGCTTATCATCTTTAGACTGCATTTAGGAATTGTATCATACATCTCGTGGTGATCCAAAAAGGCAAACTTCTAAGAAATATCAACCTAAAATAAATTGAATGAACTTAACAACACTTTGTAACTTAACGTACAACATAGAGGTCTAGGCTAGAGACGTGTTCCGGCGTCGTAAAACCTGGTGACTGTCGATCTCGTTGATGGTTGGGTGATTCCTCCTGAGGGACGATAGCGCCAATACGGATTGTTCTCCCACGTACCATCGAGTATATATTGGGAGACCCGTATAGGCATAAAACCTTTATCCTTAGGAAGCCGTGTCGGCCGCCCTACTGATCGCAATGCACTGAACACAGCATTTAGGAAGATTGACCACCCGTACCTTAAAAAGTATTCTGCGGTTTTGCGAAAAGTTTGGCACACCCTCTACCTAGAACTCCAGAGCAGTTCCTTTTGGCCCTTTTTAGACTCTATAACGGAAAAAGTCCATCTGAGCATTTGTCACTTCGGGCTCGTTAAAATATCGAAGGAGACTAGAGTCATCTTTAGCTTTTTCTCGACTCTTTAAAATTGAAAAAGCAAGTTGTGTCTAAAGCGTCTAAAAATTCATTTAATTCGGAAACACATTTCCCTTTTTGTATTTTGGTTGATCGAGTAATCCGCAATCGTGGAAGAAAGTCAATTGAAACCCCGTCGTTCGCACAGGCTTACGAGTCAACCGTCTTTGTCTCCGGAATCGAAAAAAGTACAGACAAAGCGAACTCGTTTAACCGGTTCAAAATCTCCTATCAAAGTTAGAACAAGTGTTCCAACAACATCTGAGATTCCGCTTACTCCAAACATTTCTGGAAACCCTGCCTCTATAGAAGAAGTTCAACAACCACAGAGGGATAGTGATACTGATCCTAGTTTGAGAGCAAGCACTTGTGTTACTGAACCAGTTCCATCTGTAACCGGTTCAGAGAGTCTTGTTCCTCAAACATCTGTCGCTGTTGATTCAACACCTTCTTCGGCACCATAAATATTTTACGGACCTGACGGTCTTCCCCTTCCACCTGGTTTGATTGTGATAGAGGAAATTGTAGAAGATCCGCAAGCAAGTACTCCAACACATTTTGGAGTCGGGGTCACTCTATTTCCTTCGACATCAGAAGTTAGTCTACCAGCAGTGGAAGTTCATGTAGAATCGCTAGGTAATCTTTTGGATAGACTCAAAATGTCTAAGCAACCGTCAACATCTAGGACTGTGTCAAATGACACAACGACAGCAGAGCTCCCTGCCGTCACTCCAACAATGTTTGCCAGCATACCATCTGTCCCGACTAGCTCACAACCGCTAGAAGGATTCCACCCAGGGACTATTTCGACAGTGTGGTCCATTCCTGTTTGTTCCTCCGGAATAATATCCAGCAACTCTTATGTTGAGACTCGCCAAATTGATCCATTTGGAGGTCAATTTGGGCAATCCAGTCCCCAAGGACAGACAATCCCCTTGAGTTCCGGATTGCCACCGTATGGGGGGCAGTATGCCCTTTCATTACCCCCTACGGAAGGATATCCATACGGGAGTTCACAACAGTATTCAGGTTATACTGGAGTTACATCAAGTGGTTGGGTACCTATACTACCCCAACAACCAAGGGTTGTGGATTCTATGCAACAATGTGTACCTATGTCGAACATTCTTACAACACCAGCTATTGTAACAGTGTCACAAGTTCAAACGTTGCCTGTTGTATGTCAACCTCAGATTTCTCAGGTTGTAATGCAACAGCCCCTTGACCCTGTGACTCAACCACAATCGCCAACTGGTGGGGCGACACAGGTCCAAACGGGTACAATTACCCCACACCTTGGTCCGAGGGTTAGTATAGCGCAACAGAACATGGCTTCGCAACCATGGCTGGTGCAATATCAACAACCACAATTCCAACAAGTATACCAAGGTTTTGAGCAGCAGATCTTTGCGAACAGTGGACAACCGTACATTCTAAACGGTCAAAATCAACCACTTTACGGTGGTCATGTCCACCAGCCGTATCAGTCATACCAGCATCAATTACATTATGCTGGTATGCAAAGGCCAACTGCTCAGGCAATTCCATCATATCCTGCGTATGCTTCACCTAACCTAAATCAACAGTTACCATTCGTGGAAACTTTAGAGTTACCCGATTTACACTGGTTAACAAATGATCCAATTGCTTACGCCCCTTGGTGGCCAGCGATTCCTCACAAACTTCCTTCGGACATTCCTAAATTTAACGGAAATCCAGGTGAAGACCCATCGAATCACGTGATTACATTTCATCTATGGTGTTCATCAAACACCCTAAACGATGAATCGATAAGGCTTCGCCTTTTTCAGAGGACGTTAACGGGTCCAGTGGCAAAATGGTATATTGAATTTCCTAGAGCTTCGTTCGACAATTTCAACACCTTAGCCACGACTTTCTTAACCCATTTTCAATTAGCAATAAGGTATGAAACGGGAACGGAAATCTTAACCAACTTCAAACAGACAACGGCCACTCACATATCTGATCATATACATGAGTGGCAACGTCGTCGTAGGATGGTAAAAACGTACGTTCCCGATCAACTATTAGCTAAATGGTTTATCAAGTCGTTACTTCCTGCCAGAACGGAAGATGTGGCGAAGGGGGGAGTCGTAACGGAAGAGCAAGTTATCGCTCGTGTGCAATATCTAGACTTAGTCTATACTCAGTCTGGCACGCTCTACGACAAAATACCTGATGCCCCTAGACTGGAATTCTCAATTCTTGCTCCTCCTAAGTCAAACAATGACTCTCATGCTGGTGATGGCGTGATTGGCACGGAAAACGCGAAATCGACAAAGGCCAACTCCAAGAAGGCCCGTAAGATTTCAGATCAAAATGCAAAAGACGAAATTCTTGCTTCGGAAGTAAATGCCGTATCAGCAGATAAAGGCAAAGAAACCAAACAACCAGGGAGCAAGAAAAAGCAAAGCAAAGGGAAGAAGAAGAAATAGGGTGAATCATCCCCTGAAAAAACTTCTTCAAACCCTCCTGGAAATAGGAAACCACCCTCAACGGGATGTCACATATGTGATGAGGATCATTGGACCTCACAATATCCATACAAAGCTGAGCTTAAAAGATTCTTTAAGAGTTCACAAACCTCCGCCGTGTTAACTGATCCGTTTCCAAATCCAGGAAAAAATCTGGTTGATAATGGAAATGCTTCCCCGTCGCAAGTGCTTATGTTGTAAATTTCCAAGCAACAAAATGATGCTTTGATTTCAACAAGGAACAAAGATTACGGGAATCCGCAGCTGTCGAACGGCAAGGAAAAGGATCAACCAAGCAGTTTGACAACAACTTCGACAGAAGTTGTACCGCCCATCATTCCTGAATTAACAATAAAACCACCAAAGGGAGTAGTACACAAGTCGACATTTAATCCTCGCGCCAGAGCAGCGCAGCATTATAACATAGTGGAAGATTTGGCCCAATCGCCATCCGCTATGTCGACTCTTGAAGTACTGCAAAATTGCCCATCCCAAAGGCAGGCTTTGTTATCAGCCATTGGTGGGGTTGATCCTAAGGATTCAAATCTTGTATCCTTTCACCACAAAGAATACGATCCTCAGTTACCAGCTCAACTAGCTTTCCTTATCCAAGTGAAAGCCCTCAACAAAACTATTCATCGAACAATTATTGATGAGGGGGCATCTACATGTATTATGTCGATGAGTTGCTGGAAAACTTTAGGATCTCCAACCTTGTCGCGATCCTCGACAACATTAAAAGCATTCCACAGAAGGACATATACCCCATATGGTATCCTAAATAACTTGAAGGTTGAACTAGGGGGAGAAATAGTAGAAATAGATGTTGAAGTCATCGATGAGAATCTTGATTACAACATCCTACTAGGAAGACCGTGGATCTAAGCCATGGCAGCTATTGTGTCGACCTATTTTAGAAAGATTGCATTCCCCTTTCAAGGGGGTATTACAATCGTCGACCAACAAAACTTCCTCCCTAATGGTTCACAAGTTACAGGAAGCATTCCCATGATCCATGGAAGCCCCCATTCGCTTCAGAATATCGGAGTAGGCCTACTAAAAGATCCTATACTAATGGGAACTTTCGCTCTTCCACCTCCAATCGACTTGGCGGAAGTAGCGTCGATAGGTACCTGCAATATGATATCTTCCACGAAGATCTCAGAAGACGATATCAACATGGATCATGCAATGGTTTTACCCCCAAGCCCAATAGAAATATTGTAGCAATCAATGTTTCTGGCATGGGAGGCGAACCCAAATCAACGCTCATCAAGCGTTTGGGTAGATAGGTCTAGAGAATATGGTACCCCTTTAGATCCTTGGTCGCGAGTGCATGGAACCGACGAAGGAATTCTACAATCAATGTTGATTGAAGGGGCCCCATGGAATGATCACCACCATCGTTCCCTTCTTCCTGATTATGAAGAAGATACTCAAGATGACCTTTATCACCCTTCAGTTTTTGAATTCCTATCAAATACTGTAAATACGGTGGATTCCGAGCGAAACTTATCCAATATTGAAGAGACTATAGCCATAAATATCTCGACTAAAACAAATGTTGTAGAGAATATTTATTTCGGCAAAGGTTGTTCTCCTATAGAACTGGAAATATATAACGCTCCTTTTCGCGAATTCAGAGATGTCTTTGCTTGGTCATATGATGAAATGCCAGGCATCAACTCGACTATCGTTGAACACGAAATTAAGATGTATTGAGATGTCAAACCGGTAAGACAACGGCTCAGGCAGGTGCACCCCAAGAAAGCCGCTGCCATTAAGGCAGAAGTTGAAAAAATTCTCCATGCTGGTTTCATCTACCCAGTTATTTTCCCTGATTATGAAGAAGCAAGGGACAATTAGAGTGTGTGTCGATTATAGGGATGTAAACCAAGCTTGTCCAAATGATAACTACCCTACCCCCTTCATCCATCAGATAATTGATGAATGCGCCAGATGTGAAATCTTTTCATTCATGGATGGATTTTCCGGGTATAATCAAATAAATATCCGCCCATAGGACCAGTCAAAGACTGCATTCATTTGTCTGTGGGGCACATTCACATATCGAAAATTACCCTTAGGTTTAAAGAACGCAGGGGCGACGTTTCAGAGGGCAATGAATTATGCCTTCCATGACATCAAGAACATCGTTCAACCATACCTCGACGACCCTCTGGCTCATTCGCGAAAGCGGACTGATCATCCGCAGCATTTAAGAGCGATATTTCTACGTTTCCCACACTACAAGATACGACTCAATCCACACAAATGTGTATTTTGCGTCAGTTCTGGTCATTTACTCAGCCTTGTAGTCTCAAAGGATGGGATTCGTCTCGACCCTTGCAAGGTCCAGGCAATCATCAATTTTCCTCCACCTTCAAATTTGCTTCAGATTCAGAAACTCCATGGAAAAGAAAACTTTCTGAGGAGGTTCATTCCAAATTACGCCGAACTTGCTAAAGGTTATACACGTCTTTTGAAAAAGGGAGTACCCTTCGTCTGGGATCAGGTTGTGCAAGCTTCCTTTGATGCTTTAAAGGATTCCTTAATGAAAGCATCATTAATGTACGCACCCGATTATCAAAGAGACTTTAACCTGTATCTGGCTGCAGCAGATACGACCATCGCAATGGTTTTAGTTCAAGAAGTCGATGGAATCGAACACCCTATATATTATTTAAGTAGAAACTTAAATGATACAGAAAGTAAATATTCTTATGTTGAAAAACTAGCGCTTGCGGCTGTTCAAGCAATGCAAAGGTTTCGACACTATGTCCTCTTTCGGAAAACTACCATTTTGTCTGATTGCAACCCCATGACTTATATATTGTCACGACAGTTACTGGGGGGCAAATATTCAAAATGGATAACAATCCTTCAAGAGTTTGATCTGGAATTTATAAAATCCAAATCAAAGAAAGCTCTAGTTTTCGCAGAATTATTATGCGATCTCCCATCGTCGTCCAACGATGAAACATCCGAAGAATCAATCGTGGACGAAAATTTGTTTCTGATATCTACAAGCAATGAGTGGTATGGAGATATAATAATTTATCTCCAAACACAAAGGTTTAGGCCTGACACCTCTCACTCAGAACAGAAACGTATGCGATACCAAGCAAAAGACTACATGATCGTCGGTGATACGCTTTACCGTCGTGGTATCGATACAGTTCTAAGAAGGTGCCTCACCCATGAGGAGGCCGAAAAATCCCTGAATGAGTGTCATTCAGGCACGTGTGGGGGGCATCATTCTAGATATGCAACAACACAAAAAATCTTACGAGCAGGATACTTCTGGCCAACCATGTTCAAAGATTGCATAACCGCAGTCAGAAGTTGCCATGCTTGTCAAATTTTTGATATCAAAACCAGAAGACCACCTGCACCTTTACAACCAATAGTTGTTGTTGGGCCTTTCGCCAAATGGGGCATCGATTTCATGACATGTAACCCCACCTCGACCGGGGGGCATGGGTATATTATAGTCACCGTTGACTATTTTACCAAATGGGCCGAGGCGATGCGTACATTAGATAACACTGGTGAAATAGCTGCCCTTTTCTTTTTCAATCATGTAGTCGCCAGATTCGGCGTACCACAGGCTATAGTTACGGATCATGGATCACATTTTCGCAATCACATGATGGTTGAATTAGCTGCCAAGCTAGGGCTATCTCACGATAGCTCTACCTCGTATTATCCGCAAGCCAACGAGCAAGTTGAAGCGATCAACAAAGTCCTGAAGCGCATGTTGCAAATGATGATCGTAGTTCACAAAAGAAGGTGGTGTCTAATCCTGTACTCAGCCTTGTGGGCCTACCGAACGTCGGTAAGGAATGTGATCGGGTTCATGCCTTTCCAACTAGTATATGGCCTGGAAGCAGTCTTACCAGTCCAGTGTGAAATCTCGTCTCTTAAACTCGCAATTGATCTCCTCCCCGAAACTTCAGAATAAGAGGCCCATTTCTTGGAATCAATCCAATTGGGTGAAACCTGTCGTTATGCCACGTTGGCTAACGAAGCCCATAAGAAACGAGTCAAGGCGCAGTTCGACAAAAATGTCAAACCCCGTGTCTTCTCAGAAGGTGACTTGGTCTTGCTTTACGACCAAGAATCCGATAAATTGGGAGCAGGTAAATTTAATTCTTTATGGATGGGCCCCTATATTGTTAAACAAGTGTTAGCAAAAGGAGCCTACGAGTTAATGGATTATGACGGAATTCCACTAGTGCAACCCCGCAATGGGTTGTACCTCAAGCGTTACTATGCTTAAATAGTTACCAATATGCATGCACCTCGATCTGCGTTATTATGCTGGGGGCATGCAAACTTATCGAGCAGTTTTAGCACATAGTTCATGCTCGTTAAAGAATAAACATAAGATTGAGCAGTTTTAGCACATAGTTCATGCTCGTTAAAAAATAAACATAAGACTGAGCAGTGTGTTTCCGCGTTTAAGCTCGTTAAAAAATGAACTATCTTCCGGTAAATAACCACTGTGAATGTAACATTATCAGCCATTAAAGCCTTGGTCGTGTTTGCACCGTCACCTCCACTTTTCCATTGGCCGATCGTTCACCTCCATATGATTGTTTACCCATTTTGAGGAACAGCTGCGAAGGGTGATTTCACTAGCCATCCTTGTGACACTGCCATGGTTGGAAAATTCCAACCCTTACCTGGAATCAGCTGCTAACCCGTTTTATCACTCGTTCCTCAAAAGACGAGTCTTCTTTAAGCTCTTTTCATCCGACTCGTAAAATATGAAAAGATTGCCGAGTTTTGGCCTTCCAGCTCGTTAAAGTGACCGTAAGTGCTATCCCTCCTCTAGATTTTAATCTTTTTGGACCTGAGGGATTATTGCACAAAAAGATCGAGCGCTTGTTTTGTTCGGCTCGTTAAAACTAGCGAAAGCTCATCCCTTCTGTATTGTTTTATAATTTTTTGGACTTAAGGGATTAGATGACGAAAAAGGACTTTCGGAGTTGACTTTACGTACCTTTTCAGACTCTCTAAAAATGAAAAGGACCGAGTTATCTTTGTCATTAGACTCGTTAAAAGCATTAAATAGCGACAAACTTGTCTTTAGACAAGAACGAGTTTCACTATCGCTAGGCTCGTTAAAACATAGCGATGGGTTTGCCCGAAGGGCAAATTATACAACAAGCATATGTTATCCTCCTCAAGCTTGACAAAAATAAAGAGGTACTGGTCAGCAATGACTGGGGAAAAATTGGGAGAAACTCAAAGAACTTTATTGGTAGCAAGTCGCTCTTGAACATGACACTTCCACTCTGTGCCTGAGTCGGGTTGGGTTGTTTCATTCACCGGTCACATCACCATGGTCTCGCCAATACCATCCATATTTGGGGTAAATGCTACCAATCCATCACACAAGTTTCACTGATATGTTCAAGAGAAGTCATCCAGAAAAGTCAACCGTGTCCCATCCACTACCATATATTATCCTTCATCCTTTCATGACCACCACCCTGAACCATATATCATCAGATCGTTTTCACCTCCATCAAAATCATTTGCTCCGTTCCGTGTCACTGATGTGGGATACATTTAGGCCCTCCTTTGATGGATCGCTTCTTTTCGACATCAGCTCATTATCCAAGAAGTTGATCTAGGAACAACCCCTTCATTAATTTGAAGCTTGCATGCCTCAATGGCAAGTTTCTCACTTCCGGCGACAGGTATACATCAATGACCTTCGACCGAAAGATTTTGCGTGGTGTTCGACGCCAAGTCCTTTATTCACACCATGTGAATTGTACTGCAATACCTTGAGGGTCATTATCATTATTGGTGATTCCTCTCGCGCTTGTTAAACAGTTTACCTTATTGACCGGTAATGAAGTGATGTATTTCCATGTTCGACTTCAGAACATTTCTCACATGGATCGACTTGTACTTAGAGTGAAGATCGGACAAGATTGAAGACCCCGGATCTAGTTTCATCCATCCAGGCTGCGATATATATTCAGGAAAAATAAAGACATTGACATGTACAGCATTACCGCAGATAATCAACCTACCGAAAGGATGATGATTTCATCAAAATCATCAGTCTACCATCAGACGATTGTCTGTTCTATGTACAAAAAAATGAATTTATAAAGCTGAGCATGGGAATGCCCGCCTCAGCTAGATCATGAAAGCAGTATGAAAAATAATGTATTGTATTGTATCTTATTACAGGTCTCCTCCCAGCATTGGAAGAACTTCGGACCCTCCTAATAAAGCATTTCACCCGATAAACAGCCTCATACTTTGGGGGCAACTGTTATAGACATTTTTGTGTCTTACATCATTGAGCATGAAATGTCCATAATCCAAGGGATCCAAAGTCCCTAAATGAGTTGTTCCTACCCCTAAAGGAACAAGGTCAACCAATGACAGGTTCTCCCAGAAGTTCTCCACCAAAAACCACTTAGAAACAGTCAATTCAGGATCAATTCAGAGGCTCCACTAGCTGTCTGCGTTGAAATGTAGAGATTACACTGGCTAGGTGCACTGCAACGCAGGTAGAAGCACTACTAGGGTGCACTGAGCGGGAAATGACAAATGGCAAGTTCAGTCAACGAGGTGGAAAGACTCTGGAAGCTTCCAAAATCTTTCCACCAATGACACTTGCCTCAATGAATTCGACTAGTGATGAGTAAGAGGTTCTCAACCTCCAAGTGGAAGCAAGAACTGACAGAGAGAAGCCACAAGTCAAAACATGACCTGACTCATCCTCTCTGCTCACATCTATATATGGATCTCTCACCCAGAGGTTCAGGAGGCTGGAATTTTGTACTTTGCAGAGAATTGTTGTTGGTTTGAGATTGACATTAGCACATTGGGTGATTTAAGCTTTTTTGGAGGAGACGAAGGGATTCCATCGCTGGGAGGTAGATGCTGGATCAGAACTCACTTGGTTGTATCTCCTCTTAGACTTTATTATCTTATCAATAAATTATTTGAGTTTCTCCTACATGTTGTATACCAATGATGTCTTGTTATGCTTACATGTTTAGCTTAATCTGATCTTGAGCTTTTTATGAATGTATATATGTATCTTTGTGTAGTTTCTCTCTCTTGTCATCTTGCAAGAATTCGGTGAAGCTGGGCCAGTGAAGGAGCAAGAAGCTGGGAGCTACTGAAGAGAGGAGAGATTTGGGTCGAAAAACTAGCGGAAGATACAGGTTAGTTAGATCCTTCTTCCTCACTTGCATTTCATAAAGTAGAATACTCAAATAAGTTTACCTGTTTGTTGCTAAGGGACTATCACCTCTAAGAGTGGGATAGGGGCATTCTGTATTGGATAATTTTCCCAACAACACTATCTGATGGACTCCCTGCCCAATCTGCATTCGTGAAACCTTGCAACTTCAGTCCCTTTGTTCATCTGTGCCATAATCCTTACTGTATAGTACCTCTGAGATATGTAAGCACATGCTTTACCGACTTCCAAAATAACTTGGTTGGCTGAACCATAGCTTGACTCAGCTGGTTCACCGCAAAGCACAAATCTGGTCGTGTGCTCACCAAATACATGAGTGAACCCACAAAATACCTATAAACAGTAGTAGCTACTACCTCACCTGAAGTAGCATCCTCCTTCCTGTAGTTACTAGCTAGAGGAATCTCCATGGGCTTTCACATCTCCATGTGGAAGCACCTAACTATCTCATTGGCATACTTGCCTTGGGACACAAATACTTCCCCATCTCTTTGTGACACCTCCATGCCTAGAAAGTAGTGCGTGAGGCCCATGTCCTTCATCTCAAACCCTCTTGCAAGGTCCTCCTTGCAAGACTTGATCAACTGATCATCACTTGTCCAAATCAGATCATCGACATAAACTACAATAATTAATGGCTTACCTTCTACTATGAGTGGTAGAGGTTTGTATCCGGTTCACCTTGGTGAATCCCAACATGATGAAATAGCTATCAATCCTTGCATACCAAGTATGAGGTGCTTGCTTTAGCCCATACAATGCTCGTTTGACTCGGCACACATATGACTCATCATCGAAGGTCTCAAATCCCTCAGGATGCTCAATGTATACCTCTTCCTCAGTCTCCCCGTTGAGGAAAGATGTCTTCACATCAGTCTGATGGATCTTCCAACCCATCTGAGTTTATAGAGCTAGAATCAATCTGATTGATGAGTACCTTGCAACATGAGAAAAGGTCTTATCATAGTCAATCCCCTCAACCTGTGAGAAACCATGGGCAACAAACCTTGAATTGTGTTTCTCAACACTACCATCGGGTGCCTACTTTACCTTGTAAAGCCATCGGGAAGTAACCACTGACTTCTCCCTTGGTCTAGGGACAACATCCCACACACTGTTCTGCATGATAGAATCATACTCCTCTACCAACGCATCAACCCAAACTCGCTGTTGCACTGCCTCCAGAAAAGAAGAAGGCTCTGTCGCTACACTCTCCCCAACTAGGGCTATATAGCCAATGTATCACTCGAGAGATCTCCTCTATCTACACTAAGAGGATGGTGGACAAACATTCTCTCTTACATCTAGCATCGATCTGGCAGCTTACCATGAGCATTTTCGCCCATCCCTAGAAGACACTATAGGACAGGTGATCTCCACTACTAGATACTCTACATGTGGTTGATCCACATCATCAAGAGGCTCCTCCTCCTTAGGAGCTAATAGTTCCTCATCATCACCATGCAACTTGAGCTCCCTCTCAAGTGACACTCCCATGGCTCGCTGCTCATTGAACTTCAGATCCCTACGCACTACGGTCCTTTGACTGGCAGGCAGAAACACACGATAATTGTGAGGTGTATTCGTGTACCCCACAAGTATTGCCAACTCAGTTGTTGGGTATACCTTCTTCTGAGCATATTTGATCTCATGATAGTATATTGATAATCCAAAGATGTGAAAGTGACTCACATCTAGTCGCCTCCCTAAAAAAAGCCTCCATAGGTGTTCTCATCTCCAAAATTCGATAAGGACTTCTGTTCTAAAGATACACTTATATATTACAAGCCTCAGCCCACAGATGAAGTGGTAGGCCTCGGTCATGCAACATTGCTTGAGCTACTCCCACAATATACATCTTCTTCCTTTCAACCACCCCATTCTGTTGTGGGTTATGAGGTGCCGTGAGTTCCCGTTTAATTCCTTCTGAGGCACAGAAGTCCTTAAACTACTGGGAAGCATACTCTCCACTTTTGTCACTACACAAGGCCTTTACTTTCATCCCTAATTCTTTCTTTGCCAAGGCTTCAAACTCACAAAACCTCAAGAAGGTTTGATCCTTCTTTTGCATGAAGTAGATCTAGCATCTACGAAAAAAATCATCAATGAAAATAACAAAATACCCTTGCTTTGTGGTGGAGGCTATAGAGAAGGGCTCACATACATCAGAATGAACTCGTTCTAGAATTGATCCATCTCTATTATCGCAATCTCGAAAGGAATATTTTGCATACTTACTCAAAGTGAAACCTTTGCATGTACTCGTTTGCTCCAGCTTTCCATTAGGTAATCCGGTAGAAATTTGCTGCATGATCTTCAAGGCCCCATGATACAAGTGGCCGAGTCTCCTATGCCATAACTCACCAACAACATGCACCATCTCTGCTTTGGAACTCAGTGCAACACAACCATCTAATGTAGCTTATATAGATTATTAACTCGAATCCCTATTAGCTTGGTCTCTCCAGTGTCGATATGCCTTAGGAAAAGCTTTCCCAAACTAAAGACTACATCATAGCCTTTATCCTCAAGCATAGCAATAGATACAAGATTTTTTTCAGCCCTAGTACATACATAACATTAGAAAGAGTGAGGGGAGAACCATTCTCCCTCTGAAACACAACCGTACCTTCACCTGAGACACGTACTTTCCATCATTGCCCATCTCAATCTGTGTTTGGAGATCCTTCTCCTCCAAAGTGCTGAAAAGATTCTTGTCACTTGACACGTGGAAAGAGGCTCTGCTATCTAGGTACCAAACACATCCCATCATGGATGAAACCATGCATGCGATAAGAGAGAAATCCAGCTCAAATTGTGAAGTTAGTACCTCGCCATAAAATTCCTTGGAGGAAGCTTTCTTAGACTTATTCCATAGACAATTAGTAGCATAATGGCGTACTTCATGACAATGAAAGCATCTTATCTTCGACTTGTCAAACTTTTTCCCACCTTTAGAAGACTTGGATTGGGATGTCTTCCCTTTCCCTCTCTTAGCTTTAGTAGCTAAAGTCAAATTCACTTCATCATCATATTTTGATGAAGATCCATCCCTGGTTCTCCATCTGATCTCCTCCTACATCAAATCTGACCATAGTCGTTCCCAATCTGCCAATTTCTCCCTTCTATTAACTAAATCCTGGTAGCTACGCTAGCTCTTAGGAAGTATAAGGAGTGCTAGACTCACCATATCATCATCTACCTTTAGTGCCAACGTCCTCTAATCACTACTATTTTGATATAAATCTTTCAATGTTTTCCACATTGCAAACAGAGCTTCCTTCCCATGGAAGCTTGAGACTATGTGATCTCAAACTCCCTCTAGGATGATTCTCCTAGCTCTAGCCATACACTTTTTCCATTCCGCCAATTGAGTGGATTCCATAGGCTTAGGGACTTCTTGATCAATGAAGTCCTTAGGCCCATTATCTTCCAATACATCGTCCATGTGATCCTTCCAAGCTCTGTAGTTTGAGTTGCCATCAAGGGCATACTCAAGCCTCAAACCAATGAATGCCATCAGTGAAATAGCTGTGATAAGAACTTGAGATCTATATCGTGAATAATAAACTTCGAATTTATCTTGCTTTTTGGTGGGCTCTAGTATTGCAGCAATGATGTTGAACCTCTTAGGACTCTCTTCTTTACTTTTATCAACCCAATAGTTTGTAACAAACTTGGAAGCGACGGTGTTGTATGCACAAGTACTAGCTCTTGCTGCACGTCGTCACTTGACCAATTGGCACAAGTTCTCTAAGAGCTCAAGCCAACTTCTATGAGTTCTTAGAAGAAGCTTTTAATTGTGATGGAAGAAAGCTAACTGAAAAGGGCCTATTCTACTTGCAGAAGGAAGATGAAAGCTGAAAGGAAATGCAAGCCCTAGCAATCCCTAGTTTTACCCACTAACCTTACTTTTGCAAGAAAAAGAGATGAAACTACTGGAATGGATGCCATGGACTACTTCCAAGGTAAAATGCATGTGCTTAAGCTACTTTTGAAGGAAAATGCTGAAGAACTCTCTTTTTGTACTTTTGAGCAATTTTATGCAAAATTATTATGGTTGTGTTTTAACTATTTGACCATGCAGATGTTTGGTAGCAAAAGGAGATGGATTTGATTGTTGTAAATGATGAGGAAGGTGTGGCGAGGACCTAAGGAGTCCCTAGCATCCTTCTGGAGATTTCCATTTCGATCAGACTTCGAAAAACAGCTTGCGTAAACTTCTACAGGAAGTCTATAGGGGATCTATAGGAAATTGTATAGGAAGTTCTATAGGAGTAGGCCGAAAGTAATTTTTGAAGTTTTGGAGGAGGAAAAATGGTGGGAAAAAGAAAATCAAGGTTGGATGAGGGTGTTATAGGGTCTAGGACTCTGTCAATGAAGGTCAAACATGAAGGAGATGGTTGGATTTGTTCAAAATATATGAAAGCTATTTTGTACAAAAGCATAGAAATTAGGGCTGTTTGGGAAAGCGTGGTTAGTGAGTGGAGAAATCCTTGAGGAATGGACTGGAGTAGGTTGGGTGATGAAAGGATGATGAGCTGGAATGGTATTCAAGTGAGATGCACACCTACTTCTAAAAACTGATTCAAGGAGAATTAAAAAAAACAGAGTTTTAACTATTTTAACCTAATTCTGCTCTAAAGAAAAAAAAAAGTGTTGAACAGAATTTTATGGACAGAAAATGATGCAAGAAGGTATGAAAATTGAACAAAGAAAATCCAAGAATGTACATACAATTGATATCAACTTTTCCAACTCGAATTCACACACTAGCAATTGCATTGGAAAGCAAAAACAGTGTTTTGGTGGCAGCAAGAGTGCTTTGGTCTCAATTCATGGTCCCAAGGAGGGAGGAAGGAGATCAAAGCCTACTTGGTAGCCTTTTTGTGGATATTTTCTATTACTGCAGCAAAATAACTAATCAACCTGAAGCAAGAACAACTATTCTAATCATCAAAAACAACCTATGTAATAAAGCAAGATTTAATCTAAATAACATAAATTATTTCATGAATGCAAGAAAAACACATATAAATACAAGAAGGAGGTACTGGGAACTTGGGTTGGGCCCAACCCTAAGAGCTACAACCCCCTTATAAATATCAGTTCAGGTTCAAGGCTGAATTCATCTTCATTGATAAAAAAATAGTAGTCATATCACAAAACTGTTTATAGAAAGAGCTCAAAAATGAGTTGAATGCAGAGCTCACTAAAGTGCGAAAATAGACTGTTCAATAAAAATATATAACTAAAACCTAACTAAAAATTGAGGCCCTAAGGATTCTTATTTATAAAAATGGGGACCTCCAACAGTCCTCCTAAAATCAAGGAACTCGGCTTCCTGGAACTGAAGATAACAGTAGTCCTACTTGACTTGCTTGGCTGCCCCTTGGCTTTGTGCTCTGAGTTTTTGATGGGGAATTTGAGGTAAGGGCTCATAAATGAAGGGGACACCCTCCTATAAATCCTTTCCCTTGTTCTTCCATGAATTTGGCTACCAAATTCTCATTAAACCTTTGATTTTGTCTCAAAATTGACCAAAAATATGCATAAAGCACAATTAGACTTTTTGGCATAATGATTAACCCAATTCACTCTATTAGCATAAATATAATAAAAAAATGCAATAAACTAATGAGAATGGTGGATTAAGTTGAATTAAGAGGAAAAATGAGCCCATATAATTACCCATTTCTGGCTCTCATCATCACCCTGCTATTTAATGGGTTGCTCATCCTCAGAGCAAAAAATATAACTCTTCATCCTTGATAGCTCTGACAGATTCCTGGACATCCCATGCCTCTGATGTAATATCTTCCTCTTTATCATGGAAACCTTCTTTTCTATCCACCTCCTCCCACTGTTGTCTTTCTTCTTCCTCTTTTTCTCTTCTTTTGCCTTCTCTGCCTTTGTTAGCTTTGCTTCCTCAAGCTCTGTTTTGGTTTTCTTCTCATCTTGTTTAGTTTTTGTCTTCTCTGCTTTAGTCTTTTCCTTCTTTGGTTTAGTCTTTTCCTTTTCTGTTCTAGGTTTCCTCCTCTCTGCTCTGGTCTTTTCCTTCTCTGTTTCAAGTTCTTCTTTCTCTATTTTGGTATTTTCCTCTTTTTTTGTTTCCCCCTCATCTTCCCCTGCCATATTTCTAAAAATATCCCTGTCATGATGTTCAGAGTCTTCTGGAATATCTCAAGTGAAGAGGGAGATAACAATTTTCAAAAACCAGGAAAGAAATAAAAAACTATGTTTTTCATTAAGAAATAGGAAAAAAAAATTTTATTTTATTTTTTATTTTTAATTCTTTTAATTTTTTTATTTAATGCAATTACTCTTCTCTTCAGGCTTAATTCTTCCCTAAAATTGCATCATTCACTGTATATGTGAGTATCCAAGGTGGAAAAGGAGACAACGATTCTTTTGCAGAAACAAGAAACAGATGAAAATTGTGTTTTTTCAAGAAACAAGCAGACTTTTGAATGCAATTCCTCTCCTTTTTTAGGCTTAATCCTTCCTTAAAATTGCATCACTCCTTGTACATGTGAAAACTAGGGTGAAGAAGAGATAATACTTCATAAACAGAGAATAGATGAAAACTGTGTTTGTCTTAACAAGCAGACAGAACTCTTTGAATGCAGTTCCTTTCCCTTTTCAAGCTCCATTCTATATTAAAACCACATCACCCCTTGTATATATGAAAATGCAAAGTGGGTTTGTACTGCCTACCTCTTTGAGCCCAAATTTGGATGAGAATCTCGTTTTTCCTTCTGCAAGACTGCTCATTGGCCTTCCTGTAGAACTGTTACAGCTTCCTATAGAATGTCGATAGCAAAAAAATGATAGAGAATGATGGTTTTGAGGCTATGGAGGTGGTATAGAGCTTGCTGCAGCTGCGGGGATGATGGTAATATGGAAACAAAGGTGGTAAGAGTATTTCAACAAGGAGTTCTTACAGTTGTTTATGGAGACTTCCGGTGATGGAGGGTGAGCTGGCCAAGTGTACGTTGGACCCATGTAGACCGTTGGTCCCCACTGCAGTGTTATTATGAAACTGTATGTTTTCTGCTCGTAATCACTTGCCATCATTAGTGCTTGAGCTCAAAACAGTTGCCCCTACCCGACTATTAGATTTTTCCATGAGTTGACTAGACACACGTGCAGTGTGATCTCCAAATGAGTGTGATCGAACTAGCTAAGTGTGTCCAGTTAATTGTCTACCTTTCTCACTTAATCCAACCATTCCATTTATTTATGAAGTTTTGAATCATACAGATGCAAATAGAGGAATTGGTTTGGACACTTACCTGTAAGTCGAAATGTGGGTGCTGCTTGGTTCTTTTGTTGCTACATGCTCATATTCAATTGTTGCATGCCTGTATCGCTTCTGCTATATGCTTTTTGGTATCTGATGTGTGGCTATTTTTCTTGTGCAGGTATCCTCTTCCTAGATCTAAGCTGCAGGAGTCCGTTTCAACCTTCAGATTTGCACCCTCATGCCACTGATGCTATATTTTTGCAGGACAGTGACTTGTTTTGTCCACAGCTCCCAAACAATAGACTAGATTGACCTGAAATTTTTTGAGCACGTTTCTATCATCATTATGCAACTCTCATAGAAAAATTATGGTCAATGGATGCACGGATTGAGAAAAACTGAAAATGGCTAAAGGTGACGGAGGTCAATTTCTTAGAAACCGTGCACTGGAATTGGTTAAAATTGCTTGGGCATGTTACTATCACCCATATGCATCTCCCCATGAAACAGGTTTTTTAATGGATGGAAAGATATGGAGAAAATGCAAAAATGGCTGAAGGTGATGTAGGCTAATTTCTTGGAAACCATGCACTAGAATTGGCTGAAATTGGTTGGGCATGTTACCATCATCCCTATACAACTCCCCATGAAACAATTGTTTAAATGGATTCATGGTTTTAAAGTTATGGAAAAAACAAATTTCTACTCTATGTATTTTTGTATCAGAGCATTCTGCAGTTTTTCCACAGTAGGAAAAAATGAGCTTGGGCTGTAATGCAGAATTGGAAATGATGGGAAGGAGGTTTGAAGATTACAGGGGGATTTATAAACCCTTTATGAAGCTTCCCTCTTCCTCAAACTACTTTTGAAGTCCATTTCTAGCTCTCTGTAATTTCTACAGGAGCCTCCTGTAGAAAACACAGTTTTCAGAAAAGAAGTGCAGTGAGGTGGAGAGAATGTCAAGAATGATGGAGAAGGGTGAGGGAAGGTAGGATAGGTGCTGTTATAGGTTTCAGAGCTTTCCTTGCACCTGTTTCTACTTCCTCAAGTTCTATTGCAGACCTGCAATACAACTGGGAATTCATTCTTCTTTTTTCTTTTTCTCCCATTTTTTTTTGAAAACAACTAGGGCACCTCAAGGAGGTTTTAACCCTAATTTCCTACCCTGGGTGCCTCCAAGGCAGGTTTTCACCTAGGGATTTTATTCCCTTTTTCTTTTCTCTTCTTTGTAACCCATTGATCGCCTCATCGAGGTTTTCAATCAATGAGCCAATCTGAGGCGCCTCCAAGGAGTTCTTCATCATAGATTTTTATTTTTTTCCCTCTTATTTTTTATTTTCTTCATTTTCCTTTTTTCTTTTATTTTCTACCCTACCCTACTTGAAAAACAAAATCATTTTCAAGTATAAGAATACTCCCAATGAATCCATGTGCGCATCGAGATGAGAGACAAAATGATGTGGAGGCTTGAAATGCATGCTTTGATAGGTAGCCGGATTTCAGAGACCAAATGATTTGACTTTGAAGAGATCAAGCATAGTTGAATAAGAGAGTACTTCAACAACTTAGTGACTGTCTGGAACCATATCTCAATATAGCTATGGTCTCCTTGGCCTTTCCACTGATATGGATCATTCTTCATCTCTTCTTCTACCATGACCTTGATATCTTCTTCTTTTTTTTGATTCTTCTCTTGAATACATGGAGGATTTGATGGTTTCCACGAGGGAGCTCTCTCGCTCTCTGATTCTGTTGTCTTCTCTTTATCAAGTGCAACCCATGTTTCTTTAATCTTCTCTTTTGCATCTTCACCTACTAGATGAGGTCCTTAAATGATATCAATATAATCTCTGTTTTCCCATCCTCTTCCTGAGCTATGGTGAATATCATTGAGCTCAAGAGGAGTTCTTTGGACATGTTGTGCCTCAGCATTGTAATTGGGTTGAGCTACTCCAATGTGTGGGTTTGGAAATGGTGGTAAGGGTAGTTGAGTGGGGGTGTATATTTGAGATGGATGTGGATGGGGTTGTGGTTGGGCAGGTGGTTTCCCACCATATACTTGTTGAGCCTACCTAGTATTTGGGTTTGGGTTTGGTTGAGCACGCATTTGGGGTTATCTTAGTGGAGCAGGAGGCGAAGGTTGTGATTGAATAGGTGGTGGAGGCAAAGGAGTAGGAGGAGAGTTGTACTGGGGCCTCCACCCCTGATGAGATGCATTTCACTGAGGTTGTGGCTAAGCATAGGGGTGAAATGGATGAGTAGGTGGTTGAGTATGATATTGAGATGGATACAACCAAGGAGGGGGTGTGGACTAGGAAGAATGAGAAAGGGGACTCCAAGAAGGCATGGAAGTGGCTTGATTGGGGTTGTAATAAGTCTAGGATGTCCCTTGCATTCCCTACTGGTAAGGTCTAGGTCCATGTGGCCTCCTTTGGTTCATGAAATAGAGTGGTTCAAAGGTTCCTTCAACCCCTTGGTACGTAGCTTTAAATCCAATTAAGGAAGGACACTGATTTGTAGGATGGTCTTCTTCGTAGACAGAACACACTTTTATAGAGTGCAATGGACATTCCTTCCTAGGATGCCTTCTAGTGCACCTAGGACAAAAGATGGCCAAAGCCCTCTTTGCTTCCTCTCGATATCTTTTGATATGCATGGAAATCTTTTGCCTCATCTTGCTCTTGAAATCTTCCCACATGTTTCCAATTTCACCTTCAATGGATGAGTTTGAAGAAAGGGTACTTCTCCCAACATTTCTGTTTTCATCCATTGGCTCCAAAGGAATGTTCTCCTCTTCTTCTCCCCTATAGGTTCTTCAAATATGTCTTGTTGTCCACCTAAGGGTTCTTCTTAATCACAGCCATCGAATAAGAAAGAAGGTTGGTTGTGTGAAGTAGTCTGGGTGTTTTGCAAACATTATTCTGAACTATCTCTACTCCTAGGAGGCATGAAAGGAAATATTTTTGGTTGATTTTTGTTTTTTTTTTGCTTGTACCTGTACCACTAAAATTGATTGAACAATGAATTGCAACTAACTGAAATGAACTTGCTAAAATCAATTTGCGAAATTGAAATGAAAGCAAGGAAATGACTAATCTACTTTGCTGGAATGGAAATTGCAAAATTGAAATGAAAGCAGGAAATGAATAATCTACGTTTTCTAAAATGGAAATTGCAGAATTGAAATGAAAGCAAGAAATGACTAGTCTACGTTTGCTGAAATGAAAATTGTAGAATTGAAATGAAAGTAGGAAATGTCTAATCTACGCTTGTTGAAGTGAAAATTGCAAAATTGAAATGAAAGCAGGAAATGTCTAATCTATGCTTGCTGAAATAAAAATTGCAGAATTTGAAATGAAATAAACTGCTTAGCAGAATGTTGCATTAGAAAATAGAAGAAAAGCAGTAATCACAAATACTCTAATGCTTCCCTGGCAACGGCACCAAAAAGATGGTGGGCTCCAGTATTGTAGCAATGATACTGCAACTCCTAAGACTCCCTTCTTTACCCTTATCAACCCGGTAGTTTGTAACAAACTTGGAAGCGATGGTGCTATATGCACAAGTACTAGCTCTTACAGCAGGCTGTCACTTAATCAACTGGAACAATTTCACTAGGAGCTCAAGCGAACTTCTATGAGTTCTCAGAAGAAGCATTTAATTGTGATGAATAAAGCTAACTCAAAAGTGCCTATTCTACTTGCAGAAAGAAGATGAAAGCTGAAAGGAAATGCAAACCCTAGCAATCCCTAGTTTTACCCACTAACCCTACTTTTGCAAGCAAAAGAGATGAAACTACTATAATGGATACCATGGACTACTTCCAAGATAAAATGCATGTGCTTAAGCTACTTCTGAAGGAAAATGTGGAAGAACCCCCTTTTTGTACTTTTGAGCAATTTTATGCAGAATTATTATGGTTGTGTTTTAACTATTTGATTGTACAGATGTTAGGTGGCGAAAAGAGATGGATTTGGCTGTTTCAGATGATGATGAAGGTTTGGAGAGGAACTAAGGAGTCCCTAGCATCCTTCTTGAGATTTCCATTGCAATCAGACTTTGAAAAATCACTCGCATGAACTTCTACAGGAAGTCTACAAGTGTTCTACAGGAAATTCTACAGGAAGTTCTATAGGAGCAGGCCGAAAGTAATTTTTGAAGGTTTGGAGGAGGAAAAATGGTGGGAAAAAGAAAATGAAGGTTGTATGAGGGTGTTATAGGGTCTAGGACTCTGTCAATGAAGGTCAAACATGAAGGATATGGTTGGATTTGTTCAAAAGATAAGAAAGCTATTTTGCAAAAAAAACATAGAAATTAGGGCTGTTTGGGAAAGTGCGGTGAATGAGTGTAGAAAACCTTAAATTATGGACTGGATTAGGTTGGGTGATGAAAGGATGCTGAGCTGGGATGGTATTCAAGTGAGCTACACACCTACTTCTAAAAACTGATTCAAGGAGAATTAAAAAACAAAGTTTTAACTATTTTAACCTAATTATGCCCTAAAAAAACAAAAAAGTGTTGAACAGAATTTTATGGATAGGAAATGATGCAAGAAGGCTATGAGAATTGAACAAGGAAAATCCAAGCATGTACATACAACTGATATCAACTTTTCCAACTCGAATTCACACACTGGTAATTGTATTGGAAAGTAAAAACAATGTTTTGGTGGCAGCAAGAGTGCTTTGGTCTCAATTCATGGTCCTAAGGAGGGAGAAAGGAGCTCAAAGCCTACTTGGAAACCTTTTTGTGGATATTTTCTATTATTGCAACAAAATAACTTATCAACCTGAAGCAATAACAACTATTCTAATCATCAAAAACAACCTATGTAATAAAGCAAGATTTAACCTAAATAAGAGAAATTATTTCATGAATGCAAGAAAAGAACATATAAATACAAGAAGAAGGTACTGGGAACTTTGGTGGGCCCAACCCCAAGAGCTATAGCCCCTTAGAAAGATCTGTTCTGGTTCATGGCTGAATTCATCTTGATTAATCAAAAAATACTAGTCATATCAAAATCTATTTATAGAAAGAGCTCGAAAATGAGCTGGATGCAGAGCTGCACTAAAGTACGAAAATAAACTATTCAATAGATAAAATATAACTAAAATCTAACTAAAACTTGAGGCCCTAAGCCTTCTTATTTATACAAGTGGGGACCTCCAACAGTGCTCCTAAAATCAAGGAACTCTATTTCCTAGAGCTAAATATAACGACAGTCCTACTTGACTTGCTTCGGTGCCTCTTGGATTTGTGCTCCGAGTTTTTGATGGAGAATTCAAGGTAAGGGCTCATAAATGAAGGGAACACCCTCCTACAAATCCTCTCCCTTGTTCTTCCACGAATTTGGCTGCCAAATGCTCATTAAACCTTTGATTTTGTCGCAAAATTGAAAAAAAATCTGCATAAAGCAAACATTAGACTTTTTGGCATAATGACTAACGCAATTCACTCTATTAGAATAAATATAATAAAAAACATACAATAAACTAATGATAATGGTGGATTAAGTTGAACTAAGACGCAAAATGAGCCCATATAATTACCCATTTCTGGGTCTCATCACTTGTATATTGTTCTTCCTTAATCACTAGTGCTCTGGTACCATGTACAAATTTCACCTGTGGATCAAACTGATATATGAAATGTACTAAAGCATAATATTTGATCTAGTTCTACAAAAAATTATCGAAATCATATTCGAATTCATGAGCAGCATCAAGCATAAATAGATATAACTGAGTAACAGAAATAATCAACCATAACACAAGATATATCACTGGGGAAAGCAACAACATAAAACCCCAACCCTGTATTATCAATCAAGTGGAAATCCTCAACAACATATGAAAAGAACCAGCTCAAAAGCTATTTGCTCTCTCTGTAATCAAATGATGAAGCTCATGGACTATCTAGGCTTGTATATATAGCCGGCACAAGTCCTCCAAGCTCCTATTTCATTGTCTAGTTTTGATTGGGGTCCAATTACATAACATGTGTGAATTGGCCAAATCATACCAGCTGTCACCTCAAGTCCAACTACGTAGTCCAAGAAGGAATAATATTCCTTCCTCATGCAACGAATATTCAATAGGAATATCCTAGCAACTAGTAGTACATTGTCCCTCCATCTGATCTCAACTGGGTCTTTGTCTGAACTGCCATGCATCAGTTATCCTTGAGTGAATATTCACTTATCTGAAAATACCAGTGGTCACATGCATTCAAGCATCAACAAAGTGAATCTAATTAATTTAAAAAACTATTAAATTAATCTAACTCAAATTGACTAAGTTAAACTAAGTCAATTGATCCTCTCAATATAGAACTAATCCTTATATCCTTTAATGAAGGATAATTGCTCAATCAATGGAGAAAATTAAGGACAAATTGCTCAATCAATGGGAAACTAATTGAAAGATCTCATAAAGACCTCAGGTTTGATTTTCCTTAACTAAGTAATTAATTAATATTCAAACCACTGGTAAGACAAAATTTGAATTTTACTTCCTATAATTAGACCAAGGACTGTTAAAAATAGGAAGGGACCCTGAAATGCTATTTTGATAAATGTTATTTTTAGCAGTTTCACTTCTCACCCAATGTTGCTAATATCTGTTACAGGAAAATTTGGGCAAATCAACCCTGAGTTCCAGATCCGTATTATTAGGATCCATCAACCCCTAATTCAGTTGTTTTCATTCCCTAATGAAGTTAACCTACATCATGCTTGCCTCCCAAGAGTTTCATGTCACCATTCATCCAAAAAGTGTACCTAGAGAGATCATTGCACGTGGCCCTTTATCATGCTACAATGAATTGCAGTAGCTACACTTTCTGCGTCCTATGTATTGCACCTAGCCTTTGTTTCACCTGAGATGAGCAAGATTCATTGAATTTTTGAAATAAATCTATTGGTTTCCTCATCCAATGGATGCTTCTAGAAGTTTCCAGATGGATTGGGCTCGCATTTGGATGAGGAAGAGGATGAATGAACCTTAATCCATTAACCCTTCCTCCTTGGAACCACCTCCCAATTTTGGCAAAGCATTCATGAGGGCCATTTATGGCTTAACCTCCTCCATTCAGCTATAAATGGACCAGGCTTTCAAAGGCTTGGGGAGGTTGGAATTTCTTGAGATAGGGAAATGTTTTTGGAGTGAGATTTGTAAAGAGCGTAATGTTATCATGTCAAATTGTTGCTTCATGATGAGAGAAGGGTTTGAATATGGAAGGAGGAAACTGAATTGAACATGCATCTACATGGGTTGTAATCTTTCCTTCTATTAATAAAGAGTTCTATGATTTTTCCATCCATGTGTTTATATGATGTATATTGTACTTTCAATTCTATAATATGTTTAGTTAACAAATCAACATGTGTGCTTTGATGGTTTTCTGTCTCGGCTTGTATGCAGGTACCATTCAAGCAAGTTAACTATGGAAGGGAGTGGTGAAAGTGGTCAAAGGGAAGAGAGATCAAGTGAAAGATATAAGTTGGTTCTTTTGCTCCTCTTTCTTTTATCTGTTAGCTATAGGAAAATCAATGGAATTACTTTAACTATTGTTCTAGACTTGCTACTAGGTCTAGGGGTTAGTCGTTTGAAGAAACACTAAATTTTCCCATAACAAAATGGCAACTCCATTAGGGAACAATCATATCCCTTATAGTATCTTATCAATCCCCTAAAACACTTTAACATATTGTACCTTCTGTTATTCATTGAATTCAAGTTCATTTCACTGAGAATTGAGTCAGTTTTGAGTATAAAATTGTCATTCTATAATCATTGCACCACTGTAACCGAAAAAGTGCAATGTAGTGCACCTTCTACATTAACTCAGTGTGATGCATTTCATTGTCTCTAACTGCTGCCTGCGATGATCCATTTACGGTCAGTTTTCCTATCTAGGAACTGAAAACTTTTGTCAATTTTTAGTATTTTGAATTGCTTGTTGGATGTAGATGAGTTCCTTTCTCTAAAAGCAGTTTTTTGTTTCCTTCTTCCAACCCCATTTAGACTGGATTGTTGAATTTTTTTTATGTAATTATTTTATCATTATCAATCCACTATCGAAAAGTAGTTTTTATCGATTATTTTGTCTATAGAAAAGTGTCGTAGAGTCGTCATTTTCTTCAAAAAAATGAAGTGTCATAAAGTCCTCCTTCATAAATAATCGGTTGATTTACTTGAGCACTTGATTCATATTTTCATTTGAAAGTGTCAAAAACCTTCATTTCTTTAGAGTTGAAAGTTTCATATAGTCTTCCTTTCACTTTAAAAGAAATTGTCATAAATTGATGTTTTTCATGAAAAGAGTTTTTGAATCATTTGTGCATTAGTTTTTCTTATTGCATCATTCACATTAAGAGCAACCGAAAAGAAAAAGAAATACATGCATTTTCATTGAAAGGAGTTTGTGTGTGCTAAAAGGAATGGTTTAGGGAACTGCATTAGTTTGTTCTCTTTGTTGTTTGTGCAAAAAATACATGTATGCCCTATCCCTTATAGCTAGGATTTTCATTGCTGAAAGAAAATGGAGAAAGTGCTTATCATTCTAGTTGCATTTTTAGGAATTTCAGAAAACATCTCGCAGTGAAACCTCAAAGCCAAATTTTAAGAAAGATCAACCTAAAATACACATCAATTAACCTAATAATGCGTTGGAACTTAATGCAAACATCTAGAGGTGTCTAGGCTAGAGACGTGTTCTGACGTCTTAAAACCTACTAGTTGTCGTTTTCATTGAGGTTGGATCATTCCTCCTCTCTGATTTGATAAGTACCAGTATGGACTTGTGTTCCCTATACCGTCGAGTATATAGTGGGGGACCCCAATAGGTTTAAATCCTTTATCCCTAGGAAGTCGAGTCTGCTGCCTTACCAATCACAATGCACCGAACAAAACATTCAGGAAGACTGATTGTCATATGGTAAATCCTTGGTAATTTATCTTTCATTTACCACCAAGGTGTATATTGTAGTTTTGTGATTATTTTCGTAAACCATCTTGTCTAGTATCTCCAAATCAGTCACTTTCATTCTTTTTTGACTCCTTGAAAGAAAAGGTTCATCTAAGCACTTGTCCTTTCAGGCTCATTAAACATCAAAAGAAACTAGAGTCATCTTTTGTTTTTTCTTGACTCTTTAAAAATGAAAAATCAAATTTATGTTCCAGTGTCATAAAAATTAATTAACCACAGATAACATCCTCCACGCTCACTCTTTAGTTGATCTTAGGTTGAAACATATGGTGAAAAATCTAGAGTCCACCAATCAAGGAATTGCTTATGATGGGAATGCTAATCCTTTTCATTCATTTGGAAATATTGGTGCTCCATATATGGCAACATTTTCCCTACCAAGATTTACCATTGGTTTGCCAGTATGGTTTTTTTCAACCTCCTTGGCTCAAAACTTTGTGATTTCTCTGCAATCGAGTACACCTCCAATTGGACAAAATCAACCTCAAGTTGATCCTAAAGTTGACCCTTTGCCTTCTTCCTCGATTGTTTCTTCCTCCCATTCTTCCTCTTCGCCCGGTGAAAGTATTGGTACTAGTAACCAAGTGGCTAACAAGAAGAAGAAAGGGAAGAAGAAGAGGATAGGGAAGAAGAAGAAGAAGAAAATTCAAAAGAGGAGCAACCAAGTAACCATTGCTCTGAATGCAACTACTGATGAAAAGCCATCTGTTAAGCCACACAATGTTCGATATCCATGCATGATTTTTGCGGGAGACCATCATCTTCGAAATTTTCCTGATATTCCTTAGATCTTAGAAGAATGGTCTTCCCGTTCACACCATCCTATGTCATCAACTTCTGGAGATCATTTTGGTGATACACCATCAACTAGTTGCAGTAAAGATCATGGAGAGAAGGGCTAAGTTAAGTTTCCATGTAGGTTATCTGAAGGGAATCACTCCATTCACGTTTGTCCTTATTTGGATGAAGCCAAGAAAGTGTTGGATAACTGTCCTGCTTCACCGCAACAACTTCCATCTGGTTACAGGAAACTATCCCTTATCCTTCATTAGTTTATGAATTGACTGACAAACATCGACCATTGGTCAAACCTACTATCTTTGAAAGTGAATCCAATGAGTCTATACCTGACCCAAATCAACAGGTCGAGGTAATAGTTGACCCGATTTCACCTTTAGTAAATCGTGCCCTTCCCAAAGAGAGTGAATCTAATACCACTCAGGTTCTTCTTGTTTCTTCAGATTCAAGTCAGCTTGGGTGCAATCCTCCTATTCCATCTACATAGGAGGAATATCCTCTAGTTCTTGTAACTCAAGGGGTTAATCCTCTAGTTTCTATGGTACCCCCTCCAAATAGTCTAGTCACTTCCTTTGACTAGAATTGACTAGCAAGACTTCATCTTCCTTCTTATATGCCTTTTCAAATCATAGTACAAGTTTGTAATATGATTGTATCAGCCACTATTATAGATGAAGGTGCATCAGTGAGTATCCTTTCCTCAACTGCTTGGCAAGCACTCAGTTCGCCGCTGCTTGTGCCTATTACCCAAAATATGTTGGCTTTTAACAAAGGAACCAATCAACCATTAGGGATCCTACCTTGGTTACCCATTACTTTGGGAGGAAAAATTGTTTATCTGAACGTGATGGTAGTCCCAGGCCCTTTAGATTACAATTTACTTCTTGGGCACGATTATGTTTATGGAATTGTATCTATTGCTTCCATAGTCTTTCAAGTGATGTGTTTCCTGCATGAAGGCAAAATTGTCACCATTGACCAGCTTTCATTTCCTAGTCGAAATATGGCTCCAAGTCAACCATCTTCCCTAATTGTTCCTTTTGTACCAATGCTATCACCCCGACCATAGGTAAATTATGTGGCAACATGTTCCATACCTACATCAACTGACGATCAATTTAGTGATGTTGTACATCATGTACTGGGGGCATTGGAACTAGATCTCTCCGTCATGACCTCTCATGAGTTGTGATTGAATTCGAGGATAGTTCCTTGTATGTCAATCTCATTAAAAAATGAAAAAAGGGTCCTCAATGATAGTTCATTGTCTTGTGTCATCCTCATTAAAAAATGAAACAAGGGTCTCTCGAGGATAGTTCGCTTTCTTGTGTCAACCTCGTAAAAGAATGAAACAAGGATTTAAGGATACTTCTTGGTCTTGTGTCAATCTCGTTAAAAATGAAACCAAGGGTATGAGGATAGTTCTTTTACTATGTCAAGCTCATTAAAAAATGAAACAACGAATTTGAGCAGAGTTCCTTGTCTTATGTCAGGCTCATTAAGAAATGAAACATGGTCCCCTAGAGTAAAGTTCCAAGTTGAGTCTTTGAGCAGATGTCGTAAAATCCCAGTCAAGTCTTTCACTTGATATCATAAATCAACCTTCATTCCATCCACCTGATAGCCATGAGTAGTCTACTTAGGTCAATGTAATGAAGCTTGGGGGGCATGCACCTAGTGGTAAAGTTAAGTTTCCCTATATGTTATGTGAAGGGAATCACGCCATTCACCTTTGTCTATCTAGACGAAGCCAAAGAGTTGTTGGATAACCGTCCTACTCACCGTAGTGACTTCCATCTGGTTATAGAATACTTTCACTTTCATCATGTTGGGGGCATGTAAACCAATCTCAAGCATAGTTTTTCATTTCAAGTTTATGTAAAAATGAAACTGAATCCACACATAGTTTTTCGTTTCGAGCTTGTGTAAAAATGAACCCTTTTCCATTTTTTAACCCTCGTGATTTCCATTCTATCAACCTTTTTGTCAGATGAGCCTTGGTTGTTTTCATCCTATCGCCACCATCCCTTTGGCCGATCATACACTTTCACTTTGTTGTTTACCCTTTTTGAGGAATAATTACAATGAGTGGTCTTATTAGCTAGCCTCTTCACATAAATCAACATGTTTTGAGAAGTTCCAACATGACTGGAACTAGTTGCTACCTTAGATACAGCTAGTTCCTCAAAACGGAGTCCTCTTTAAGCTCTTTTCAGACTCTCTAAATATGAAAAGATTGTCGAGCGCTTATTGTTTCTAGCTCGTTAATGGATTAGAATCGATATCTACTTTTTATAGTTTTACCCCTTCTTTGGGCTAATATAAATTAACTATGAAAAAGGTACTCGTTGGTCAAACATGATCAATAGGTTCTCTCTTGTATTGTTTTATGATTTTTCTGGCTTGAGAGACAAATGTACGAAGAAAAAAATTTTGGAGTTTTCTTTTCGTCCCTTCTCAAACTCTCTAAACATGAAAAGGACTAAGTTATTTTTGTTGTTAAGCTTGTTAAAAACATTAATAGTGACAAAGTTGTACATCTAGACAAGACTAAGTTTCACCTTTGCTAGACTCGTTAAAACATCAAATAGTGATGGATTCACCTGAAGGGTGGACTTATACAACAAGCATATGTTATCCTCCTCAAGCTTGATTAAAAATAAAGAGGTACTGGTTAGAAATGACTAGGGAAAATGGAAAAAACCTCGGAACACTTTATGGTAGTAGGTCGCTCTTGAACATGACACTTTCACCTCATCACCATCATTATGTGGGTTGGGTTATTAAGCTTGATGGTTATCATACCGTTGGTCTATCATACCATCCATCACTTTGTTTTGGGTCAATGCTACCAATTCACTTTAGTGTCGCTGATATGTTCAAGGGAAGTCATTCAGTTCAAACTTCATCCTTTGCAATACTGTAAACATTCATTTTCGTGTCCGCCATTCCTAAACCTTGTGTTGTCAGTCGATGTTTCATCTCCAAAATCATTTATCTCATTTCGTGTCATTGATGTGCGATACATCAAGGCCCTCCTAGGATGATTTGCTTCTTGTTGAAATTAGCACATCATCTAATGTGTTGACATAGAAACACCCCTTCAGTACCATGAGACTTGCATACATCAATGACATCACTGGCCTTCGACCGAAAGACTTCATATGGTGTTCGAAATCAGATCATTTATTAACACCATGTGAAATGTACTGCAGTACCTTGAGGGTAATTATCATTATCAGTGATTCCTCTCACGTCTGTTAATGGATAACATCATTGGCTGGTAATCATATAATGTCTCTCCATGTTCGACCTTAGATCATCTATTCACATGGTTAGACTTGTACATTGAGTGAAGATTGAATGAGATTGAAGACCTCGGATCTAGTTTCATCCATTCAGGCTGCGATATATTTTCAAGAGTACTAAATCAAATGTACAATGACCTTACATTTATGGGTATATATCTGTAGACGACTATATTTGTACATGTAATGAAAGTTTATAAAGCTGAGCATGGGTATGCCTTCCCTCAGCTAGTTCGTGAGAAAAATCAAAGTATCATGATATTTGTATTGTAACTGATGCAGATCTCCTTCCATTTCAAAAACATCTCTCCAAATGGTAAAGCATCTCACTCGACACATTTATTTTCGACTTCATGCTTTAGGGGGCAACTATTACAGGAAAATTTGGGCACTTCAACCCTAACTTCTAGATCTATTCTATTAGGCTCCATCAACCCCTAATTTAGTTATTTTCATTCCCTAATGAAGTTAACCTACATCATGCTTTCCTCCCAAGATTTTCATGTCACCATTCATCCAAAAAGTGTCCCTAGAGAGATCATTGTAGATGGCCTTTATCAGGCTATAATGCATTGCAAGAACTACATTGTCTAGGTGCTATGCATCGCACCTAGCCTTTGTTTCACCTACGATGAGTGAGATTCATTGAATTTTTGAAATAAATTCAATGGATTCCTCATCCAATGGATGCTTCTAGAAGTTTCTATATGTATTAAGCCCACATTTGGATGAGGAAGAGTATGAATGAACATCAATCCATTATCCCTTCCTCCATGGAACCACCTCCAAATTTTGGCAAAGCATTCATGAGGGCCATCAATGGCATAACCTCCTCCATTCAGCTATAAATGGACCAAGATTTCAAAGGCTTGGGGAGGTTGGAATTTCTTGAGCTAACGAAATGCTATTGGAGTGAGATTTGTAAAGAGGGTAATGTTATCATCTCAAATTGTTGCTTTATGAGGAGAGAAGGGTTTGAAGCTGGAAGGAGGACACTGAATTGAACATGCATCTACATGGGTTTTAATCTTTCCTTCTATTAATAAATAGTTCTATGATTTTTCCATTCATGTGTTTATATGATGTATATTGTACTTTTGATTCTATAATAAGTTTAGTTAACAAATTGACATGTATGCTTTGATTGTTTTCTGTCTCAACTTGTGTGTAGGTACCTTTCAAGCGAGTTAAGTACGGAAGGGAGTGGCGAAAGCGGTCAAAGGGAAGAGTGATCAAGCGAAAGATACATGTTGGTTAAATTGATCCTCTTTCTTTTATCTGTTAGCTATAGGAAAAGCAATGGAATTACTTTACCTGTTGTTTTAGACATGCTACTAGGTCTAGGGTTTAGTCGTTTGAAGAAACACTAAATTTTCCTGTAACAATATCCACACTGGCAGAACTGTTATTTTTAGAAGTGCTATTTTTAGTAGTTCTATTTTTTGCAATTTCTGTTTTTAGCATTTCTTCTTGCACATTTTTCAACATCACATGCTTAAGCTTAAATTTCTCCTCAATCTTCAAATATAGTGCTAGGCTTTTCCTAGTGAATGTATATACAAAAGTTTCACTTTAGTTTGGATGTACTAGTGTAGAGCATTGTAATGTTTGAGGACCCTATCTTTGTCTTTCATTGATGAAACGTTCTAGGGAAATGCCATATAAATAACTAGTATACTATTGCATGAAATGGTGTTAACCTTGGCATAATTGATGTGACATGATGTACTAGTCATCACCATTTCCTACTAATATAGGTTGGATTACTATATAGTTTTTAATTGATCTAAATACATTTAGAGTTTAGAGATTGAATTAATCATCTTAGAGGAGAAATTTTATTGATAGGACCTAGTTGGAAGAATTGGGATTTGAAACTTTTTGGGTTGGGCTTGAGGCCTTAAATGATGTTTTCTGGGGGTTAAAAATTATTTCTTAAGTAATAAACCCAATGATTCTATTCTACACTTAAACATTCTTCTATGGTTGTAATAAATATGTCAATCAAAGTTTGAATGCAAAATTTCCTCCTAGAATATGAATTATCACGATCGATCACTTATTCAAGGGGGTTCCATGCCATCCCCCATTACTTATAAAAAATTGGATAGCCACATGAATACTTTAAAACAAACTCTGGGAGGGTCAAATTTATAATGCTAGTTGTGATTGAAAGGCCTCAAATTTAACCAATTTCTTTCCTTCAGATTGTGTTATAACTAAGCTACTAGGAGGAAATGGGGTTATATTCATTTTGATTGTACTTTGTTCCGCAAAGAGTAAAACAACTTGAGAGTGGAACCTTGAGAAATAACAGAGGGGTTTTACATTCTATAGTATCCAATGGGAAAAAAACCTCAAGTAACACCATACAAAGTGTCTTCTCCTTTGTACTTCCAATATTTCCATTCCACACAAAAGATAGTAGAGTAACGTTAGTTTCCAACTATGCTTTCTCCTATAATGGTTTCCCAAAGCATATAATGGTGTTTATTGTGATTGGTATGTGTTTTTCATATCATTGTTCTATATTCTCTCATTATATTTATTGCATGAAGAAAAAATAAATTTAGTAATAACATATATGGAATCT